>CAJHQP010002414.1:0-86890 GCA_905132765.1 Moricandia arvensis
CTCCTGCTCCTGCTGCTGCTGCAGCTCCTCCTCGTCCAAAGGGACTTCCAAAGGGTCCAAGGGTTCCTGCTGAGCTCCAGGTTCCTGGTTACCCAACTCCTCCCGAGTTGGTAACACTTAGGATGGATTAACACCATCCTCACTTGCGGTCCTGGATGACTCAGCCGCATCCTTTCCCTTCCTTGCCTTGGACTTCTTGGTAACCTTAGACATTAAAACACAAAATGTTAAGTTCCAGAGTGTACCAAACTTCCAGAACCTCAAAACAATTAGTCTAAGTTACACAAAAACTAGGACCAAACCGTGTGACCCAGCCGGATGTGTGTGAACCAACCCATAACCCCAAATCCTAGAATCAAGCATGCTCTGATACCAACTTGTAAGACCCGATCCTGGTCCATTGAACCCCAACCAGATCCAAGTCTTAACCTATACAATACTAAGATTGATTTCGGTTTTAAGCCAAATAGTTTCTAAGTCATTTTAACAAAAATGAGGTTCATTCAATTCAGAGTTAGAATCGATATCAAATAAGGGGCAAACAGATTATATAAATATAAACCAAAGTGATACAAAGTATTCATGTGATCCAAGTTGCACAATAGGCTATCATAAGTTCATAACTAAAACGTTTCTACCCCTTAACCCACACACACATCCAACCCGGCTTGAGTCCACACGGTTCCTTGGCCTTGCCACGGTCCATGTCCTTACCTGAAACCACACACACACAATAACATGATATTATGTCCGATAACCTAACCACAACCTAAGCAATTGCATGGTTCTGCGCCTAAAGACCATCTTGGGCCAACTCTGACCCTTTTTCAAAAGTGGTCCAAAAACTAAATAAAATTCATGACAATTCGTGATAAATCCTAGCTTGACGGAATCCATGGTCGGATTCACCAGAAACCGTCCCGGACCCTATGATCCGACCCAATCAACCCAAGGACCAAAATATGGTTTTTGAGCAAATCAAGTCCAAATCGTGTCTAGTCTTTTCCAAAAATTCTTATAAATCCTAAAACTTCTATTCCCAAGTTTTCAAGCCAAACAAACACGTTTAGAGTAGTTTCGGGATCATGGAACCCAAACTGGCCGATAAACTGTCCATTGGAACCAGGCTTATGCTTGGTCCATGGGAAGGCCGTTCTGATCACCAAACCCTCATAAACATAACAGGAGAAGAAGATATAAGAAGTATACAAACGGAAATGGGTGTGATCAGAGTTCCAGAGATCATAAACCACATGTTCCCACACATTGGTCCATGCCCCTGGTCTACATGATCCACACCACTAACCTTGGAGGATCTATCCTTCTGGCCACGATCCTTCTCCTTCTCCTTACCACGATCCCTTTGTCTGGTATCCATGTCTGCGCCTGGATCTTCACAGAACTCACACGGTTGGATAGATCACACCCTTGATACTCACACGGATTCAACCTTCAATAATCGGTTCTTCTTTCTCTCTTTTCTCTCTTGATTTTGGCAGAGATTTGCCTTGTGTTTCTGACTGATTAATTTCGTGCAGAGGGTCTTATATTTAAAGGGGAAGGCGTGGTAACTGCCTCTGGGCGAACAGGCACGAATTTGGGCCACAAAACTGCCCAAAACCGCCAAACTGCCCATTCCCACCCTTTCTGCCCAAAACCGCCCAATTGCTCTTTTTATGCGTGTGGGCTTCCTGGTACAAGGCCCCTTCGTCCTCCTGAAGCCCTGATTCACTTGCCAAGACCCACGGGCCCTTTCTGGGTCAGGCAAGACCCATGACCACCCATGACCCGTCCATACCGGCCCGGACCATAACACTTCACCGAGCTGAGATGAGCTGACCACTAGCTGCTCCAGCTGAGTGAGCTAGTCCATCAGCTCCATCTAGCTGACCTTCCTGGAGTGAGCTACCACTGAGCTACTCCTAGCTGGTTGAGCTCCTTCCAGCAGGTCCGAGCTTCATCCGCGCATCGTCCAGCTGCCTAAACTCTTGTCCAGCTACCTTTAGCTTCCCGGGGCTACCCAAAGCTTACCCTGAACTTGGTTGAGCTGCCTCAAGCTGTCCTGAGCTGTTTTGAGCTTCTTCCTTACTCTTTCCAGCTGTATTAAGCTCATTCCTATCTTTCCTGGTTAAGTCTCAGCTTCCTGATGCACTTAACCTGCTTCCCGGACCATGATACCTCATGGTTAGACCCTAAGGCCTTGCTGGTACATTTTCCTGTACCATGGTCCGTCCCAACGACCCTGTCTAGGATCGGGCACATGACTGCTTCCACGTCAATCATTCGGTTATTTGAATAGAGGACTTGAATCTGATACTCATTATTATAGAAAAGAGCTAATCCTCCACTCCTTCCAACTGGGTCCACAGTTACCAAATGATCAAAACCAAAATGCAATTGAAATCCTTGCACAAACTCAACATCCTGTTTGGTTCCGACAAAAATAAAAAATCTGGTTTATGTTTATGCAATATTTCCCTTAGATAGCTTATTGTCCACTTACTTCCCATTCCACGGCAATTCCAACTAAGAATTTTCATTTAAACTAATATTTGCGTAAAACAATTCCGTAGTGTGACCCAATACGAAATTAAAGAATCCTTAAATCCCCAATCCAAGCAACCAATAAGCCACGGTGTACATGCACCACCAACTTGTATGTACAAAACCAACAACGTTTTCTCCTTATGAGATGTCGAGCATACATCACCGGGAAGGCACGTTCCAGAATCCAACTCCAGTCCATAATACATATTCACGTAATACTTGATCCCTCTCCTATAAGAAGCTTCCTCTATCCAAACTTCTTGTGTAAATCCCCACTTCATTATCATTAGAAACAGCTGTAGTTTCATCCCATCAGCCTTGTTGGCCTTAATATGCAATCTCATGTAATCCATTGCGTTAGAGCTCGCCCCTGCAGTAGTTCTTCCGATTGCCAAAAGAACCAAACTCGCATTCCGCGACTGGTTTGAGGAGACCAGCCATGGAGGTATTAAAGCTACCAAAACCTGCTGTTGTACACTTCCATTCATTGGCCAAATAGCACATGAACACCATTCATTATTACCATACTGAGACAGCCAAAATGTGGCTGCAAAGTAACTAGAAGCCACAACACAGCACCAATATCCATCATATAAGATTTTATTCCAATAAAGAAACAAAATACAAACCAAACCATCAGAGGACACTATCCTTAATAATAAAACTTGAAAGAAAAAACCAGAGATGCTCAGAGAGCTTATTGATAATACCATAACAAAAAGAAAAACCAGAAACCTCAAACTCTTCTCACACTCCACCTGTGTTTGTTGCAACTTCATAACGGTACTTAAGGTTTAGTAGGAGCCTTAGGGTTTGAAGGACCCATTGCCTCCACATGTTTTGGACCACCTCCCTTTCGAGCATTCTGCTTAACCTGAGTACGTTTACGAGGTGAGAGCAGCACCTGCGCAAACTTCTTATTAATGGCGCCTCCTGCAGTTGACGAAAACAATTGCTTACGAGCACCTGCTTTCTTCTCAGCCTCCCCTGTATCACCTTCCATCCCCGGAGCATTGTTATTAGTAAGAGCCTCCTCACCAGCCTCGTCGCAAACCTCCTGACCCTGCACCTGGTCCTCCCCATCCGTCAAGCTCTGAAACTCATCGACAATGACATGATTCTCATCTCCGGCCTGCTTCTCCTGATTCCCGTTCAACTCCGCTTTAGCTTCTTCCACTATCTTTGTTTCCTTCTCTGAATTTTCCCCTGTATCCATATCATTCCCTCTAACCTGCTCCTGTCTCTCCCCTACCCCAGACAAAGTATCAGCTGGCCTTGCCTCCTCCCCTCTGTGAGCGCTTTGTCCACCCCTCTCCTTGCTCTGGATCTCTCCTTCTTCAGCACGTTCCTCATGAATAGCCCTCAAAGGACTCCTATCTCTTCTGGATGTGCCATGTGAACGTCCTCGATCCCCTTGAGAGTCATGTCTAGCTCCTTCCCTTCTTGAATATCTAAAGCGTGAGCTTCGTTCCTCCACTCTGCTGTAGTGTCGATACGAGGACGCCCTCTTACTGCCTCTCTCTGGAACACGAACCCATTTTGCATCCTGTTCCTCAAACATCTTCCCTTTTCCCTTACCATGATGTTCTCTCTGCATCCTATCATTCTCCTGCAGCCCCATTTCACCATTAATCACCACTCCTTTATAACTCCTTGCACGGTCATCATTCTCATACCCTACATCCTCCCTGCTTACTTTCATCTTCTCCTTTCTCTGTGAGTTTAGAGGAAAGTACTCATGGCCATGACACAGGCTGCCGCAAAGTTCACAGAAACAAAACAACCTATCATACTTCAACGTAACCAAAACCTCCACTGCCTCATAATACTCGCCACCTTTGAAATCCACCGTTGTTTCAAAACACAGCTCATGCATCCCATCAATCAAAACCCGGATCTTACATGAATCAAGATCCACATCCGTTGTCTCCCCGATGGCATCTCCAATATTTTGGAAAGTCTCTGTAGACCAGAACTCAGTTGGAACCCCCACCACTTTATTCCAAAATGGTATTATGGAAGGATAGGTGCTTATCATCTTTGGTTGCCATCGATCTAGAGCAAGCATCCAATAGTCAAAATGAAAAGGTTGCTTCTCCAGGACTGCTACAATATCTTCTTCGGTGTCAAAGTGAAACTGAAATTTACCAAGCCCCAAATCCACCCCAACCACCTTTTCTTCCAAGTTCCATATCTTTGGTAACATCACGAGCAGTGACTTGATCTCCTGCTCCTCCGGATTCATGCAGCGTCCAATCAAGGTTCTGGAGTAGCTCTTGATCAACTCTGAGTTATCAAAATGTGGAACTGAAATCTTTAGTCTCTTGCGGGTACCCTCAACCTTTTTTGACTCACTCATCTTGCCAACGAGATTACTCTGCGACATCGTAGCCAAAAGACCAGCAGACCAGTAGAGCTTGTAGTGTTTGAGAAACAATATTGAAGAAGATGTGTTTTGCACTTTCTGCGTATACCTCTGCCTTTTATAGAAAACCTTTAATCCCCTCTCACACGCCAAAATCGTATCTCAGAAATCCCCAATTCCATCTGATTGATTATGCGAATCGCACCACCTAATGTGAAAGACCTCCAAATTCCAAAAAGCTCTTCCCAAAAATTGATGAAAGAGGATCGATAAAAATCTTCCCGATTTTCCGACTCACCGATATCCCGCCTTGGAAATCCTCTCCGCCTCTCTGTGATTTGGTCTTAATGATGACCCAAATCAAGATCCGTTCTACTGAGATCGTGAATGTCCTCCATATTCCATAAACCATATTTCCTTGTACCAATACAAAAGATCGAATCAGGAGAGGAAATCGCAATATCGTAACTCCATGATCTCCTTCTCGTCTGTAGCCTCCGTTGCTCCAATCCGTCACACAAATCCCAGGATCCCAGCGTCTCGTAATCATCGCGAACAAGCAATATATTGTATATTTTACTTTTTGTTGTTATAATTTTATTCTAAATAAGCTGATACATGGGAAATTGGTTTATAGGTCGAGAGGTGCATTGTTATTACCATTGCAGCTATCGAATCAGATATGGGATGGTACTATTTGAGTTGCAAGGTTTGCCCAAAGAAAGTTCTAACAGTGCCAAATGACAACGATGAAGATGGGTTTAAGTACTATTGTACTAAGTGTAAGGTTTACAGTCCGATCCTTTTGCCAAGGTAATAAAATGTCAATTCGATATGTAGTTGTATCAACTGTGTTCTATTCAAATGTTTTGTTTTTAATTTTATTTTTCTTTGTATAATTTAGGTACAAATTGCCTTTAGTGGTACTTGATAATACAAGCAACACCAAATTTTTGTTATATGATAATCTTGGATTCCAATTGCTCCATCAACCATGCATTGAATTAACTGGGAAGGTTACCGATGAGGTTTGTTTCATCAGTTTTGGATTTTGAGAATTTTTTTTTGCATTATGACTGTTTGCAATCATTTATATTGAATGAACCCTAGATCCAGAATCCTGATGCATTACCGGCTGCTCTGACTAACTTGGTTGGTAAGACATATCTATTTAAGGAAAACTATCTTTACAAAAGCCACACTTTCAAGGTGCTCAAAATTATCACCAATGCTGATGTGATAAATGAGTTTGATGTGAATTCATATCCTACGGTACATCCTTAAACATTTATACTTTTGAGTGGATAATTTTAATTATCTTTAATTTGGATTTATGGCCTATGTTGGTGTACAGGGAAATCAGAGTTCTTTGCGCCAAGATTTTTCTAATGTTTCAGAAGCACCACAGGTACAATATTTTGTATTGTTATTAGTCTTGAGCAATTGTTTTTCTGAAATTTTGTTCTAATTAAACTACCGAAAACTACAGGGTTCTTTCATCCTTCTTGGTGAGGGATCTCAACAGTCTGAATCTAACAATCTGACTCCTGCTAAACGTAGTGGAACCCTCTGTAACGACTCAAATCTCGGCCCAAACAATTCGGTCCAATAAGCCCATTCAATTTACAGAAACCCTAGTTCTCTTCTATTTAAAAAGAATTTCGTGGTGGAATATGGCAGACACTTCTGATAGTGGTGAAGCCCTGCGGTAAAGTCACCATAACAGCCACCAATAGCCATCATGAAGGAGGAGGCATCACACCATTCAAAAAGAGAGATTGAGGCACAGCAGACACATTTTGGTAGAACAGAAAAACGACTGAATAAAACCGAGAATTTCGAAGCCAAATTTTTAGGTTATGTTCTTGACTCATAGATCTATGTATATCAGAAATCGGATCATCATTTAAAATTTTTCTCTAAAAGTTATGGTTGTTTCCTTGAGACTGTTCGGTGCAGATCCGATTTTTGATCAGTCAACTTCATAAGCGTTTTTCCATTGATCCAGAATGAACCAGGAAACGAGCAAGATAGCATTGGAAAGATCTCGATGTCAGATTTCCAGAACATATTTCTGATCGTCAAACCGAGGTACGGTTAAAATATTATTGACGTTTCTTCATGGCAAAGAATGAAGCTGTTGAGTTACAGAGACAGTTCCGACCAGTTTCGATGTAAGGGAGAAACGGTCGACAGAACAAAAAAATTCAGTCTGGAAATTTGTCAGTAAGTATTTCATTCTTTAATTTATCATCTCCAACAAGCGATCGTCATTCCGAATTAGTTTCTGAGAGTTATGCTTTTTCTCGTGAGAGGTGGTTATGCAGTCTTCGTTTAGGACCAGCCTGGAGATGAAGCTCTTTTGGATAACCAAATGGTGGCCGATCGGAGTAAAATCGGTTGCTACTGACAGAAGACATCTAGGACTACATTCTGACTGGAGGGATCGAAAAGTTAACGGTCAGTTATTGAGTTATTCATCTGTTATTTTAGGGTTTAGTTCTGCCAGAAACATTATATTCACCTTTTTCAGAGAGTTCCAGAATTGTTGTTTTAGAGCCGTCAAGGTCAGTCGGTGTTTTCTCAGGTTTTCTTCAGAACCCGTGGCAAAGGTGAGGGTCTATTCCGTAAATCTCGTACTAGTATAGAATTCTTCCTATCGTAGTTTAGTTTCGAAACATGTTCTGTCTGCTTGAATCGAGTCTTGCTTGATAGTTAGGATATTGATTGTAAACCGAAAATTTCGGGTCTAGAGGATCCAATCGTTGATTGGATTGTTTGATGTTAATTGTTGGTATATATATATTAGTTATAAGTATAAGGACTATGTGAGAGATTGCGGGGGCCAGAGACGTCTGAGCTATCGACGCCGATGTGTGAGAGATTGCGGGGTGCAGAGACGTTTGCATGTCGACGCCAGAGTATGATTGCAGGGGGTACAGAGATAGACTTCGGTACTATCGATGCCTAGTATGTATATCGTTATGAGGAAAATGCAGAGTGTATGGACTAGCCTTATTCTATCATTGCATTGTCTGTTTTGTGTGATGGTTTAGGCGTCATGTTTGTTCATGTTAGAGCTAAACTTCCATAGTGGGAGTTCTATTTACTTAGTCAGTGGTTTGTGTGTCTAGCATCTCATACCTCACTGAGTGACTCCCTTGTTACTCACCCCTCCTCTTTTCCCCTTTCAGATGAGACTGACGAGCAGGAGTGTGTCTATCGGATTGGTGCTTTTGGACGTTTATATTTCTTTCTTTTTCAGACTTGAGGATTTATGGTTCTATCAATAGTTATTCAGATTATTTTTATAGATTTGGAGTTATGGTGTTTTGAGACTATTTACGAGAATTAATAAATGGAGAGATTTCACGAGATTACTATTTAATACGTTATTTCGAAAATGCGGGTTTCACACCCTCATCGCTAATTTGGAGGAACTCTTTGACCAGAATAGTGTTACAAAGGCAAACACATTGGTTAAGATCAAGAAGGAGAAGATTGAAAAACGTGGCTGAAGAAATTTTGTAGACTTTGTTCCCGTGGAAGAGGCTTTTCTTAATTGATGCATTATTTTGTATTGTTTTCGTTTTGTAGTTTTTTTCTTTTAATGATTGGTGTTTTCATAGGTACTATATTGTCTCTGGTTTATTATTAATATGAAACCTCTTTCTTATTTTGAGTTTTTTATTACTCTATTTATATTCTATTATTTGTGATATTTTAAGTTTGAAAAGCCTTTTGCTATATTCTGTTATGTAAAGACAATACTATATCTAATAATAATACCCGCGCTATGCAGTCAATATAAGTATACACACCTTTCTAATAATTGTGTCGAACTTAGAACATGAGTTGAAATGAATGTCCATCCCTTCCATAAGTATGCATACTGAATAATACGAAATAAAATTCCTTGAGCTATAGTTTTTGATTCTACTACTATAGATAAGACAGAAAAAGATGTGTTTTTACAAAGTATTACCTTCATATAACTCACAGAACGACTCCATTTTTGGATTTACGCTTGATTTGGCCAAATTCCACACTATGCGAAATAATTGATCTGTCTTCCAAACCTCAAAAAGTCATATATTTTAAATATGGTAAACGCAATTACAAGTCTACTGTAATTATGGCAAACACAATATGAGTTTTGAATATGGTAAATATGGTAAACATAATAACCACTTTAATTCTTTTTAATGTTTTTGCATTAGGATTAACCAAGGAAATCCAAATTCCATAGCTATTTCTTCAAGGAATATGAACAATGGCAAACATAGCCATGACTCAGAGAATTTCAATGACAATTGGAAAAAGAAGAAAAACAGTATGAGTAAGCACCTAATAGTTTGAATAAATGAGTCCTATTCAATACGATTCTACCATATTGTAGCTAAATGTTCTATTTACAGATGTACAAGACGGAGAAGATGAGATACCTGGTAACAGAACTCCGTTGCCCCAGTCGACACCTCTCCGAGACATATCTAATTCGAGTTGTTCTCAAAGTAGAGATGCAAGATCATATAGACTGCAAAAAGGCGGTTGAAGAGAGACTTTAACACATTAGTCAAACATACTGTTGGAACATCCCAATATGGTTTCAAATCTCAAACTCAATCAGGTAATTCAATGTGTTCAACTGACTTTGTCTGATTAACAAATATATTTGGAACTTCACCAATATTAACTTTTTGAGATGCAAAAATGTTGGTGATTTCAACAAAATTGAGTCTGAATCCTCCTACCAAAAAGCCTAACAGGGATGATCCCAAATTTACTAAAGCAATCTCATTACACAATTGTAAAACTACAGCTCCCTATACAGGGAAGCCCATTTCAACTGAATTTTAGTTGCGTACTGGTCAAGAGGTTAACCCTAATAGCTCCTCATCAGGTAATCAATTGTCATTATCTTATTGTCAAACTTATTTGAAATTGGTGTAATATATGAAATATCAAAATATTTCCAGAATTCATTAGGGGCCAGTCAACAGAAATTGCTTCCAAGGAGAATAAAAAACTCGAAAAGGGTGTTCATTTGTTAAAAATTGTTCTGTTATAGATCACACTACATGAAATTCCATATCTACTGGAACTCTTTCCCAAACCAGTCTAATTCTTAACCCTCACAGTCAAATAGAAGGTACTAATTCCAATCATTAAATTTACACAACATTACTTTGAAGTCGAAAACCTACATAATTTCCAAATCTTTTTCACAACAAACATTATGCGTAATTCAACAGGATATACTAAGAATCCCCACAAAAAAGTTCCTAAACGTGACCATCAACAAAAAAAGCATGGAGTTCATTAGTTAAACGTTCCAACGTCAGAGCTCATTCTGTTTCAAATCCCATATCTACTGCATTTCAATCCCAGAACAGTCAAATTCTCAACCCTCACAATCAGGTAAAAGGTCATTATCTACATATATTTCATTAACTAAATTACCGGTGATTCTAACTAATATATGTTGTTTCACATCAAACTTTCAGGGATCAAGAGTTGTAAGTCCAATCATCCAAACTATTCCAAATCATGTTCTCAGTTTAGTTTCGCATAATACTCAACAAAGTGTATGTGGTTCAACTGATATTTCGGTTGCTGATTTTGATGAGTCAAGTACGTTTTAAATAATACACCCATTAATATGTACTACGCTTTATTTTGTACATTATTTGGACTATTTCTTAATATGTACAAACTATTGATTATTCAATTACATTATTTTTTTCAATCTCTTGTGCATTGTTCAATTCTCAGATTCTAATGATGATTTATGGGAATGTTCAAGCAGCGAAGGCGATGATAATCATTCAGACTCGGATAAATTTCAGGATGATTATGCTAAAAACATTGAAAGGCAAAAGCGAATAGATAAGGTTACAATTAGATTTTCACAAGTGTTTGGTAGTTTGATGAACAAAACTAAACCAAAACCTTTTTCTGAACCCGCCCAACAGAAGAAAATAGAAGAAGGTTATTCACTATCATTTTTACCTTTTGCTATAAGTTTATTTATACTTGAACTTATGTATATGTATTGTGTATTAACTTTGGAAATATCATGTTGTTGCTGTACTATTTTCAGAAAACTACAAAGATGATGGGGAATTAACAAAACAATTTCTACAGTGTGGAGCTCTCTTTTGGTACAATGAAAGAGTAAGTAAGAACATGAATGCAAGAATCCTACCATGTGTTGTATGAGAGGTAAAATCAAATTTCCAGTTCTAAAAGAACCACCTAAATTGCTACATCAGCTGCTGATGAATGATGATGCAATCAGTAAACACTTTCGTGATAATATCGGAGCCATAAACATGATGTTTTCCTTTACATCTCTTAGAGAAAAGATTGATAACTCGGTTAATATGGGTCAAGGTCCTAAAGTGTTCAAACTACATGGTGAAAATTATCATTTAATTGGGAGTATGAAACCAAAGGATGATCAAGATACAAAGTTTTCTCAGTTGTACATTCATGACACCAAGAATGAAGTACACAACATGATAGATGCATTGAGGTCAATTAACCATATTTAGTTATTCTGAAATTATATATATATTTATATGTGTGTGTGTAATGAATTATATGTGTTACAAATTGTTCTTATATACGTGTTTTATTTCAGTGGCAATCCTGAAAAAAAAACCAAAATACGAGAAGATTTGGTGGAATCGATAATGAATATGTTAAGGATATCTAATGTTCATGTGAATACCTTCCGAAATGCTATGGAAAGATTTAATGAAGAAGAAGAATGTGACGGGGTGAAATTGGTATTCATTCACAATCGTCTTAAAGATGGACGTGTTTACAATCTACCGACTTCCTCAGAAGTAGCAGCTTTGGTAGTTGGTGATTTTTAGGTAAATATGGACATGCGTGACATTATTCTGGAAAAAATTTCAGGAAAACTGAAAAAAATCAGTGAGTTGCATCCTTGTTATCTTCTTCTTCAGTATCCATTGATATTCCCATATGGTGAAGATGGTTTTCGGTTAGGAATCAAGAATGGTTTCACTGGCAGCAGCAAACGGAAAAAACCTAATATTAGTATGAGAAATTTTTTTGCATACATGATTCAAATCCGAAACTCAGGTTCTCAAGTACTTCACCTGTCCAGACGTTTTGCAACAGTTTCTGGTAGACGCTTACACGATGATCGAGACACATAGTCTACGGTGCATTAGGAAGAATCATGCTAACGTATGAACACTAAAGTTTAGTAAGTTTGTAGATTCTGCAAAAGATGGGAATTCTACTTTGCCCATAGATGGAAACAAAATTATTATTCCATCATCATTCACCGGCGATCCAAGGTATATGCATTAGATGTATTTAGATGCTATGACTGTATGAATATACTTTTGGTTTCCAGATCTCTTCATAACCTTCACATGTAATCCTAAATGGCCAGAGCTGTCTAGGTATTTTCAGAAATACAATCTGAGATCTGAGGACAGACCACATCTGTGTTGTAGGTTGTTCAAAGTAAAGCTCGACTGCTTGATAGATGATCTAACAAAGAACCATTTGCTTGGGAAGACAATTTCAGGTATGTGGAGTTTCCTTATATATATAACATGAAAGTCACAATTTTATAATGGATTTTGGGATTTCTTATAATTTTTATTTTATCTTGCAGCTATTTATACTATAGAGTTTCGAGGACTCCCACATGTCCATATTATATTGTTTATGGATTCAAAAGACAATTTTTCCAATGTCGAGGATATTGACCGCATTATTTCAGTTGGAATTCCTGATAAACAGAAGAACCAAAATTGTATGAGGTTGTTAAGGTCATGATGGTTCATGGTCCGTGTGGGGTTGTCACCAAGAATTATCTATGCATGCAAGAAGGGAAATGTAGCAAATTTTTACCTAGAAAACATGTCAAGAAAAATATTGTGGATGCGCAAGGATATCCGGTTTATAGGAGAAGAGATGATGGGTCTTTTGTTGAGAAGAAAGGGATTCAATGTGACAATCGATTTGTTGCTCCCTACAACAAGCAGTTGCTGCAAAGGTATAATGCTTATATCAATGTGGAATGGTGCAATCAATCCCGATCTATTAAGTACTTATTTAAGTACATCAACAAAGGGAGTGACCGTGTTACAACAACAATTTCTCAAAAATCTACCGTGGAAACTGGAGCTGAAACACAAGAAACAAATATACCCAGATCCACTAAAGATGTTAACTCTACTACAGCTGAAGGTGTTGAACCCAATGTTAATGAAATCAAAAATTATTTTGAAGCAAGGTTAGCGAGATGCTAAATTTTTTTTTCTTAAACTCGATTTTCTTTACATATGACTACGTTTTCGACTGAACGCATTATTGTTGTATTGTAGATACATCTCTGCTTGCAAGGCTTCGTGGAGGATTTTTGCCTTTCCCACGCATTACCGCTCTACACACGTCGAAAACTAACCTTCCATCAAGAAGGAGAGCAACCAGTTATTTTCAAAGAAGGTGATTCAGTCCAAAGTGTGTTGTCACGTGTGCAGAATACAAAGACTATGTTCTTAGCTTGGTTTGATTGTTGTGAACTATACCCTGAAGCAAGAGATTTGACATATTCGAAACTTCCAACTAGATTTTTATATGATGCAAAACAAAAAGTTTGGAATCCAAGGAAGAAAAGTTTTGCTATTGGGAGATTAGCACCAGTTTCTCCAGGTTCTGGGCAATTTTATTTTTTCAGAGTTTTGATTAACAAGGTTAAAGGTGAATGGTCGTATGATGATATAATGACAGTGAAAGGGATAGTTCAGCCAAGTTACGAGGAGGCATGTTATGAGTTGGATTGTTGGACAATGATAAAGAATATATCGAAGGACTAAAGGTTTTTGGGCTTCCAGTTGTTATGTCCGCAAAATCTTTGCTCAAATGGTGTTATCCAAGAGTTTATCTATGCTTAAGTTGGTATGGGGATCAACCACTGACATCCTATCAGAAGATATTCTATATATGGAACGTAAGAGGAGACGCAATCAAGGTTTAAACAATTCAAGAATCAAACTTTTCAGTTTGCTAATCTTTAAAATTCCATCATTTATACTATATTTTTTAGGTCTCATATGAGTGAAGAAGAAATTTTAAATTGCACTTTGCTCAAGATTGAAGACAAATTGCGCAGTAAGAATAGTTCATTGAGTAATTGGGATTGTATGCCAAAACCCATTCATAATGCTCAGCCTTTTGAAGACAATCAATTATTAAAAGAAGAGCTGAATTATCCCATAAAGAATTGCGTGTAAAGCACGATGAATGGCTTCATATGCTGACTGATGAGCAAAAGTCGATGTATAATGAGATTATAGGAGCTGTATTGGGAAGAAAGGTGGTGTATTTTTCGTGTATGGTTTTGGAGGTATATGGAAAACATTTATGTGGAATATTCTTTCTACTGCCATCTGATCAAGAGGCGATGTGGTCCTTAATGTTGCATCAAGTGGTATAGCCTCTTTATTGTTACCAGGGGGAAGAACAGCTCATTCATGGCTCGGATTTCCTATTAATCCTGATGAGTTTTCTACATGAAATGTCAAACCTGGAAGTCATCGGGAATAACTAATATCCAGAGCTTCTCTTATTATTTGGGATGAAGCCCCAATGATGAGTAAACATTGCTTCGAGGCTCTTGATCGTACTTTATGTGCTATTATGAAGACTACATATGAGAAACCATTTGGAGGTAAAACCGTTGTTTTCGGTAGTGATTTCAGGCAGATACTACATGTTATTCCTAGAGGAAATCGAGCTGATATTGTGATGGTTGATTTGAATTCTTCATATTTGTGGAAGTTTTGCAATGTGTTGCAGCTAACCAAAAAAATATGAGGCTTTATTCAGACCCAAATATTCCGGAAGCTGAACAGATTAAAGATTTTTCAAAATGGATTTTGGACTTACGAGATGGAAAGATCAATGAGCCAAATAACAGAGAAACTTTGATAGATATTCCTAAAGATCTTTTGATAAATGAGTGTAGTGATCCCATTGAGTCTATAGTTTCAGCAATTTATGGTGATACATTCAAGGATTCAAAAGATCCATTTTTCAAGAAAGAGCTATATTATGTCCTACCAACGAAGATGTGGATGTGGTTAACAACTATATGCTTGATCGACTAACAGGTATATGTTTTTCATATATTGAATTACTATCTTTAGTTCCTGTTTTTTGTAGATTTTATATTATTTTTTGGTTTCAGGTGAGGAAATAATTTATTTAAGCTTGACAGCATTGATCCATGTGATACGAAGTCCCAAGATGATTTGATTTTCTTTTATGAATTTCTGAATAATATCAAAACATCAGGGTTACCAAACCATTCAATAAGGCTAAGAATCGGAACATCTGTAATGTTATAGAGAAATATTGATACCAACGATGGTTTATGCAACGGGACCCGATTAAAGATAATTCAATTGGCTAATCATATTATTAGAGCAAGAGTTATTACAGGAAAACGTGTCGGGGAGAAAATCTTTTTGCATCATATTCTATTAACACCAACGGATTCGAAGCTGCCATTCAAAATGAGCAGGAGGCAATTTTCTTTGAAAGTGGCGTTTCCAATGACAATAAACAAGAGTCAAGGTCAAAAACTTGCAAATGTAAGTTTGTATCTACCTAAACCAGTGTCTTCGCATGGCCAATTATACGTGGCTGTTTCTTGGATCAAGTCTAGGAAAGGGTTGAAGATTCTTATAACCGATAAGAATGGCAAACCACAAGATTCAACCATGAATGCTGTATACAAAGAAGTTTTGCAGAATCTGTTTGACCATCACAATGAAGTTTATCTTCATTTGTACTAACATGGCAGCCTTGCTTATTTGAGGTATGTATATCTTAGTTTATGTGATGTTATTATATTTAGTTTTGAATCGACCTAAAATAAGTATATACTTTGTGACAGTTAGTGCAGAGGGGCATAGTAAACTGAAGGGCTATGTTTCGTTACCAATCATAAAGTATAAACTTCATTAATTTGATATCACTGAGAATATCATTTTTTTGTTTTTCTTAAACGTATATCCGAGAGTGCTTGGTAGACTATGTTTGACTTTTTATTTATCATGTATGAAATATAACTGTATATCATTTCATGAATGAATTATACATGCTATCAGATGAGCTACTGAGCGAACATCATATCCCAAGATTTTCTAGCGCTATCCCAGAATGTATTATGTTTCAGTTCAATAAAACTCTATATTTGCAAGCAAAACTATTCAGATATGACAATGCAACTATACTTCCAGCTTTTAATTACAATTCCTAATTTCTACCGTTTTACAATACCAAAAGGATGAAAGTACTGACCTTTTCATTTAATCTTTATAATTTTGTAGTATGTTTATGAACCAGAGCCACCTGCTAACTGCTGTTGGAATATTTTGTCAAATGATATGTAACATGTTCTTTGTTTTCTTCTCCACCTGACATTAAATATAAACAACATTTTCTTTTACTACATGTTCTCCACCATAATATTTAACAATATTCGAATTTGCCAAAGTCATTAATCATAATTGCACAAGTATGATTCACAAAAATTTCTATATATACAAGCCAACTTATTCAGTTAACATACAAAATACATTTATAGATGCCTCATTTCCTAACATTTCAAAATCTTATCAGGTATAGATAGTTTTTCTCACTCTAATTAATGTTATAATTCCCTGTCGTATATCAATGTATCAGTTATTTATGTTCGAATATTCAAGTGTAATAATTTTTTATATTAAGAGTAATATAGATATCTGGAAACTTTTAATTAAAGAAGTTAAAAATCTTATTTTATTGCCTTCAACTCTATCTTGGTCCACATTTGCAGCAGCTATTTCCTTAATCATGGAAATTAAATTTTGTTAGTATCATTAATAAGGGATATTATATACAACCATAAGATTGATGCAAGAACACAAATCTTCTAAGATTATATTGCAAAGTCAATAACATATCATTAAAAGCTTTACTTGCTACCTTTTCTTTTATTGCAAAGTTAAGGATTTGATATATCCCCTTATTAAATGATTGCCGTGACAGATGCAACTAATCAAAGTTAATAACAATATTACATTTAAATATATTGCCATGCTAAATCTTTTTATGTTTCGTTAAGGACTGTAAAATATGTACTTTCTCTCCTTCATTGATCTGAATTAAAAGCGTTAATATTATTTCGCAATAAAGGAAAGTCTAATTAACACTATATATATTGTATCCTAACCAAACCTAACAGTCAAACAAACGTATTGTACTTACTCCTTCTATGGTGATGTCTCCATTCTCTCTTTTGGCCGCTTTGGATCTTTCGACAAAGAACCCTACAATCCGTCTGAAGGTGATCAGTAAGTGGAAAACTGCATCAAGAATTATAAATCAGAGATAATTTTTCTGTGATCAAAAAGTAACTTCTTACACAAAAACACGGATTTACTATCAAGCTAATTCTGTTTATTATTTGTGTACTAATAAGTATTATTTTTGCAGGGGGTGACCATCCATGGTATCATTGAGAATGTTTTTCCTGAATCATATGAGACCATTATGCATGAAGATCAATGGTTTACGATTAGTAATTTCAAATTACAACACAATACTGCATTAATAAGAACTACGAAGAACCGATTCGATGTTATTCTCACGGAGAAGTCAATCATTTTCAAGAGTGAGCCAACAAAGTACTCCAACTATTATGCGTTTAAAAATTTCCGTTCAGTTCTTCGTGGCTTAGTTCATCCAATGTATTGTATTGGTATGTTTATTAACTTTCTAAATTTACTTTTTGCTTTTACATATATTTAATGTAGAGGTAGTTCATGTAAAGGTCTTTACAATGTTTCCTTATATATTATAGACCTATATGGAGCACTGGTAGGTGTTGGTGAGCTTGAAGTTTGGGAATTACATAGAGGTGGATATTGGGATAGCTCTGTGGACGAAAGAATGGTCTTCTCTCTAATTAACCCAGAGTAAATATTCCTAACTTCTCAATATTTGTAGTTAGGATTTATAGCAATATATTTTTTGAAGCTTATTATGTTTTTAAAAACTCATTACAGTTTCTTCCAAATTAAATGTATTGCTTATGGAAGTAATGCTAGAGAATTGCATCATTATTGGGCATCGACATATGCTAATGTTGGTTTGTGTGTTTTAACATTCTGGCAAATTAAGTGGGGAGAAGGTAGTAAATAATAAGTATATACCTAATTCGTCATTATTTAAAGTAATAGATGTTTTCTGTAATAATATTGTATAATATTTCTTTCCAAGGTGGCTTCAAGTTCATGACAAACCTGGAAGGATGTTCAAAGATTCTGTTTAACCCAGAAATTCCAGAAATAGCAGCTTTCAGGAATAAGTAAGAATCAGTTTGCTTAACTATTTGTAAATTTTGATCACAGAAATGAAGATCCTTTCTTATTGCACAATATTTTAAATTGTTTTCAAGATTCCAGCCATAGCATTTTGATGACAGAAAGCAAGATTCAAAGTTTAGTTATGTTTGGATGTTTTAAAAACTTATGCAGCTTTACCTTTCTATTTATTTTGATTGGCTTTTTAGAATAGTATGGAGCATTTCTTACTATTTGTTATGTTTGGCTTTTTAGAATTACTAGATTGTTTATCCGCGCTACGCACACGCGTAGATTGTGTCCTAATAATATTTTAATTTAATTTCATGATTTTCAGTGCTTTAATCAAATTTAAAGCTTTATTGTCATGTAATTTTTCTTTATAACATTCACACATATAATCCTTTTCAAATCTATAACTTTTTCTCTTCAAAACTAAAACTACAAACAAAAACGAAGATGAATGAGATACTTTATTTTTTCTAAGGGCAAATCTCTCAAATATACATTTTGAAGTTCTTATCACAAAAATAGCCCTCAAAAATTCTACCCCATATCTCTAAATCCTAAGTCTAGATTAGTTAACACAAGGGGTATAAATGTATATTTATACTCCTTAATAAAATTTATTTTGGTCATTTTTCTGCTTGAATGCTATTTTGGAGACAAAAACTTTTTTAGGTCCACATTAGGGTATTTCTCTTTTTTTTCTAATCACACTATGCACTATATAGACACTAAATCTATCTATAACAATAAAGTAGGTTTGTCTCTCTCCTTAGAGAGTCACCTCAGCATAGCATAGCAGGGCATTTTGTGACACCTGGCTTCTTAATTTTTTTCGTTGAAAGTTATATTTCTCGCAAATTGGGCTCGAATTCCTTCCCAATGATACAAGACTTCACAAGGTGTCTGGGCTTTTCATTGTTTTTCTTGGGCTATAGTTTAAACCACATATTTTGTTAAAGACAAATTAGGTTTTAAGTTTCGACCATTACGTTTAGAACTAACCCTTTTTCTTCCTTTACGCAGCTGCCTCTGTCGTAGGAGTTGGGTAAACGACAACGATTACGCTTCATTCATGCATGCATCCACCGTTACGCTCAGCATTAACATCATGCCTAATTTAGTTTAGGCCTTATTTAGTTCTTGATCGTTCATGGCAAATTCTCAGATTATTTTTTCAGAGCTGCTGGCCGATGCAAATAAATTCTAGACGAGACTCTAACGTTTATGGGAAGCCCTTAATGTTATGAACGGTGGTGAATTGATGCAAAGGTTTATAGTAACATTATCTTACTTATTAATTACAATTCTATAGACTCGCATTTTGTTTACTCTGATGCATCCTCTCCACTCGCAGGCTACGCTTATACAAAGATCAATCAACGTTCACCGGCTTAACACCTTTAGACATGTCTTGCAAGAAGGCTCAGTTTATGAGTCAAGTCTCTTTGATGTGGCAAGAAGCAAGATCTTTCGTTAATGATCTGATTTAATTTGCAGGGTTAATGATTTGGTTTTCTTGGTATTGTTCTCAGATTAACAAAGCGTACCCACGTGATTTCATGGAAGTCGGGAGAGTTTGTTTTTACTTTCAAGGGAGGATGGGACTTTACTCAATCCTTCCATTACTTCAGGTAAGATGTATTCTTTCTTAGTCCGTCTCAAACTTCCGTAGGAAATATATGTCTTTCATCTTTCTTATTTTGTTACCATAACTGATCAGTTGAACTGAACTTCTGGTTATGTGTATACCTGAGTAAAAGTCAGAAGTCAGTCTTCATTCACCCAGAAAATACAAATATGGATGTTGCTTTCTGCTCTTTAGACTGGTTGTGCTGTTATATATCCCTTTGTGATCCATTTTTTGTTGTATCCACCATTCATAAGAATGTTTCCTCATACCAGCCTGCTACTATCTGTTTTCTAATAGACTAATAGGAACAGGAGTTGGGTATTCTATTCTATTATGGTCACTGATATGAACTTCCAAGTTCTAAAAATGATTTGTGGGCATTATTTAATCTCATCATTATCATCCAAGATTTAAACTTCTTCAATAATTCATTTACTTCAAGAGCAATTATCACCAGAACTTGATCTGCAAAATAAGCTGTTAATTTATTTTGTAAATGTTGATCTTACGATTTGGAACGTGTGCAAGTTGTATCATTTATATGACTTATTATGCGAAAAGAAGATGTTAACATAATTTGTAGAAATCGTTCCCATGCATTTAGAGCTTTAGGTTATTGTGTGAGAGTTGTGGCATTTATCTTAATTTTTAGATTTCTAGGTTTTGTATGATATTCTTACCAGAATATGTTTTACGTTATGATTCTCTGCTCTATCTTGACTAATTCTCTAGCCTGGAGTCCAGCATGCTCCAGATCTTTACTTTATGCTTCATTTGATTTTGTCCTATAGATAAAAAAAAGGATATATAAAAGTGCTAAGTACAAGATACATGAAGATATGATCATGGGTTTTCCAGGAGTTTTCCAAGGAACCACTTATCAAATTTAAGATATGAACTAATAAATCAGTGGCTATGTTAAAATTTTCATTTGATGACATTGCAGATCTCAGGCTAACATCATAAACACAAGTTCCATTTTTCTGAGGTGATCAGATCCTATCAGAACTGATAACAAAAGAGTTAAATTCTCACAGTTTCTCAGGCCAAACACAGAAGAAATTAACCTCGAAACCAAGGAGGAAACGAACGCACAATCACAACGAGGAAACAAACGCACAATCACAACGAGGAAACGAACGCACAATCACAACGAGGAAGCAAAACTAAAACCTCCGCGCTTCAAACATAACATGTTGTATGCTACACAGAAAAAAAAAACAAATGAGTTCAACAAGTGTTTTCAATTCCACGGTAAGTGGGTCAAAATATAAACATATTTTGGGTGAGACCAAAGAAGATTATATTCAAAAAATTTGATATCTAAGCTCTTACTTTTAATGTGCTACACATATAAGAACGGATTTAATTATTTAATAAGATACTTTTTTTGTAACCAGTTTTAATATTTAATAAGATATTTAAAATCTTAATTTATTTTATTTTATATATTAAAAGACTAAATAAGATTTTTTCATATACACATTTATATCTAAAAATATATATCTCACGTAAAGTGTTATTTGCCAAAAGCAGATTAAATACTATACATATGGTTTACTATTATGTCATCAAAATAAGTAGGAAAAATTTAATAAAACACACCAACTAAATTTTTTTATGATTTTTAATACTTATTTTTTTCACTATCTAATTTAATGCACCATCTAATTATTTTTCCCATTTTAATACCGAAATTTTATTTATTTGATTAAAAATACTAATAAGTTTAAACAAACTTTAAAAATTTCCAAAATTTACAAAACAAAAATCTCATAAAATGCTATTTTTCTGTTTTAGAAGTAAACAAAAACTAAATTGTGTATAATCTTAGATTTTGTAATAAAAGGTGTAAGTTTTAAATATTAAATTTATTTTGTTTTCTGAAATAGAAAACATTTTTATTTTTCTTTTAAATTAAAAATTTAAAACTTCTCCCTACTTTATTTACCTTCTTTTCAAAATTTAATATAAAAACATATTTCTTTTTACTATTTTTAGATTTTGGATTTTTTTTTTAAACTTTATTAGTATTTTTAATTAAAATAAATCAAGTTTGAATATTAAAAAGGAGCACAGTTTAATATTATCTCTTAAAATAAATAAAATAATTAATTAAAGTATTAAAGTAGCTAAAAAAATTATTAAAAAAACTTAATAAAATTTAGTTAGAGTATTTTTGTGAATTTTATTTAAATAAGTATAGCAAAATAGTAATTATTAACCACGAAGGAATAGATCCCACGACAAACTATATTAATCATCCTAATTCCCCACCCTATTGGGCCACAGTTTACTCACACGATTTAAAAAACTAAGAAAATGAATATGACTACATATCTTTTAAAGTCCAACAAATAAGACATATTTGCAAGGACACATTTTTAATATTGTATTAGCTCACAATGCATCTCAAATTTGAACTTACATTTTCTAGATATAAATTAGTACACCAAATGTTTAAAAATTAAGGTCATCAGTTTTTTATAAACCAAATTAACCTGACCATTTGTGGAACCCTCTCACACCAACATTCACATAACAATACATCTATGAAAATCCAAAGAACAAGAGAAATTTGTTTACAACTGGAAATATAATTCAAAAAGGAATATAGTAAACTCCGCGCGCGTAGCGCGGCCAAACCATTAGTATATATATAAAAGAAAAATATGAAGACAACAACACTTGATGTTAGTGAAATTGGAAGGCATATTTTATTAAAACAAATACTTTAGTATAGTCATAAAAACTTTTTATCACAAAAATAGTCTTCAAGAAAAAAATAAAAAAAAATTATTAAATTATGTAAATATACATTTATACCTCTAAGTTTAAATAATCTAGACTTAAGGTTTAGAGTTATGAGGTAGGGTTTTGTGTGGGTTTAAAACTTTTTAAAAAAAATTAAAAAAATTCAAAATAAAAGTTATTTTAGTCATTTTCTTTCTTGAATGTTATTTTAAAGACGAAAATATAAAATGGCTATTTTTTATATTTTGACAAAAAAATTATATGATCATAATAAATATTTTATAAGAGTAAAATAGATTTAAACGTTGAAATTGTAAAACGTTACTATGCATCATTTTGTTTGGTTTATTCATGCTTATCATTTTGTCTGAATTTTTTCTCCAAACTCTAGATCGAAATATGGTGTATCTGTTGTCACTGAAAAAAAAACATAAACCAAAAGAAGCTTATTTTTCCAATGGTAAATCAAAATATGGTGTATCTGTTGTCACAAAAAAAAAACATAATACCAAAAGAAGCGTATTTTTTAGTCAAAAAAAAAAGAAGCGTATTTTCAAATGGTAAGATGAATGGAAACTAACACAATTTTTTTTTAAAGATAAGTCATTAAACAAATTGTAATACTCCGAGTTGGGATACTTGTTATTTGTTACCTTCGTCACTAAAACACAAAACTATTTCCAGACCACTATCATCACAAATTGTATCAGTATTAGAGAAATCAATTTCACGTAAACTAAACGACTTTCAAACAACAGAAAGTTCGTGTTTTCATGAGATGTTTATGAACTGAAGTATACAGGACATCAAGAACTAAGGGAAGTCAACATCTCAATTTTAATGAACCAAATACTTGACTGAAGCTAGCAGACCATTGAATTCTATAATACTTTTCAGGCGTAAAGACCAGAGAAAAAACAAAACGTAAACCAATTCATGCGTCGCGTAAGGTGCAGAAGAGCTCTTACTTCGCCATTGATGCGTGTCCTTTTGAAGCAACAATCTCCTCGAGATGTCTCGAGTATTCTCCGTTCTATTTTTCGGTATACTCTGCATTTTGCTGATCTTCTTGAAAATTATTCTTGGAAATATTCTGGATTTGTATCAGACAAAACCTTAAGAAAGTTCTCTGTAAAGTTCTTCACAGCGTGTTTCCAAATGGCTACTAACGTTTTTCTCCACAGAAACACTATCGATAGAATGATTATGATGTTCTGTGTCACCAAACTCATGACATGATATTTTTTCCATAATTAGAAAGCCCTTTCGCTACCTACACACACAAAAGTAGTAAGTTTATGAAACAATTCAAGACTCTAACAAAGACCGTAAGTGATACAACCGCCTCTAACTAATTTTCACGGCTGCTGGCTGCATAAAAATTTATCCAATTTCTATGAATTAGTAATCAATCATAAGAAAAAGTGTGTACTTTACAAAAGAAGAGGGATTAATACATTCTTTTTGGTCTTGCTTACTCCTTTCGCTGCGTGGCAGTCGGGTTCTGTTCCTCTGCCACATCAGGCTTTGTTTTCCTCACTGTTTCACAGACTTGGTTGAAATCAATAAGCCAACTCGCAAGACATTCATAGATTCAACACTGATAATCAATAGAAGTATTGTTTACCAAGGGACCTAGATGTGGCAATAAGACTAGGTGCCTGACCCTTTGCCAGAATCTCAGAGGAAACAACCTGACAAACCCTATCAGTAGAAGCTCGGTCGATTTATCATCCAATATCACCATCGACAGTTAAAAACAGCGAGTTTAGAATTTCTCATACTGTACCTGCGGACTCTCTCCCATGTTCCTCTTGCATAACTCGTAGTTTATATGCTCGATCTTCAGCCAAAGCAAAATGGAGTTTATCTTGGCAGTAGTCAGCAATCTATAAGACAATATATTGAAAGAATAATAGAGTTAAATGGTTCTGTCTTCTTGCTTCAGAGAGGTGGAAAAACCTCTATTACTAAATATGTTAAAGAAATATCTATAACAATAAAGTTGTATTGCCTCTCTCCACAGGCTGCCACATCAGCAAGGAAGAATGGGCGTTTTTGGACACCTGGCATACCAAAACACAGGTTTCTCCTGCGTTTTATACGTCCAAATCGTTTGGGCTTCTATTCTTCATATCCAGGTGGCTTCTTTAAAGTATAGGTTTTACACTTTCCATTGTTGTTTCATGTGGGCTTGGTTTTAGTTAATACTTGAAACCCACAAAAGATTAATAACTTATTCACGCAATCTGTATCGGCTCGAACGAATCTGCAAAACCGTCGTCTTTACTCTTCCCTTCCACAATGAATCGATGCAGTAACGGTTCCCACTGCATCTTCTTCAATCAACGACCATGTCTTCTATAACTCTCTCAATCAGTATATATACACCAGTTGGGACTCCTAGCCCAAACTCATTGTTTTTCCAAATATATATATATATATTCATTAATCAATTTATCTCAAGACATTCGGTTTAATATTTGACCGGCGAGCCAAAGAAGTTCCGTTGGTGATTGATTTAGAAAAACACGTTAATTCCGATGAACTCTCCGCCATCTACTTCGTTGGAGTTTCAGACAAACTTCTAACGTAGTATCCACCAGTCTTTATTTATGTCAGAATCGAGACTAACAGTTATCATATTTTCGATGTCAGCCGGAGATATTAAACGTCAGCCGGAATGAATTAGATGAATTTCTTCAGACCCAGGTGACTATTTTTAATTGAGTTATGATTTTAGTTTTTCAAAAAAGTTTTTTTTTTGATTTTATATGTTTGGAAACATCGAGAGGCACTAACGTGAGCTTCTAAGAACAACAGAAAAATTAGCCGGAGAACGAGGAAGCCACCGTCTTCACGCGGAGCTTGAGGCACTTGCGGCGTAGATCGAGACCGAGTCACATGCTTGGCAGGTGAGAGCGGCGGCAAGAGAAGATGTCTTTACAAGTTTGATTGCAGCATGTTAGATTCGGGTTTATTATGGGCTTCCAACTTAAAACCAATTGGTACTAAGTGGATTGGCCTTTACCCTTTATATGTTACTTAATGTCCCATTGAATATCCGATGTGGGATATATATCCCTAATACAGCAAGCCGTAGCTCATGGCAGCGGAATCACAGTTACCGATGCAAAATTGGAAAGCGTAGACGGTGTGGATGAAGCTAAAGACGTATAATCGGCTTACATTGATCCTAATCGATTCTAATTGACCGATCCAGTCATAGGATTTGCCGGCGGCGATTGGCGAAGGTGTTGGCTTTGCCGTGTCGTGATTTCATCATCTGTAAGGGTCACCACGGCTTTGTACGAGTTCAAGCTGCTCGAAAATAGTGATTCTCCGCTTAATGGTGCTGAAGGCTGAAAGTGAAACACTTTGTATTTGAAATGTTTTAAAGTATTAAGAACTATAATTCTTATGATTATATTAAACCAGTTAGTAAAGACCTATAATTCTTAGTGTGAATAATATGAAATGAAAATACTTTTGTGACTTCTGTGAAAATAGAAACTCAATTACTGTGGAAATTACATGTTTTTATCAAATTCACATACGAAGATTAACTCCAATCATAACACTAAATTGGTAGATGGAATGTATGTATCTATGAGCAAGTTTTCGAGTGATATATACCATAGTACTGATGAGGACATGAGGCAATCCATTCACAAATAAATCATTTGTGAACTGGTGAATCTCTCTTTTTGTCTTCTTTTTAACAAGTTATTCTTTTGTCATTTTGACTGAAAATATACTTTCTCAGCTGGTTTTAAGTTTGACGGATAGATTTGAAAACGATAGAGATGTCTACGGACGAGAGAGAGAGAGCTAGGGACTAAGAAAGAAGACATGAAGAAGATTTTGTTTATTGAGGTTAAGTGAGTCCTTGGTTAAATCATTGTCACATGAAAGATTATATGTTCATATAAGTGTGTGCGGTCTTATATTTCTTTGTCGGATATCTCTATAGATTATCATTTTAAATTACTACCAAAATAAAAGTTGGAAGCTAGGAGAAAGATTGTATATGCTCTAATCCAATAAATTTTTAACTATTATCCATTGTTTATGTTTCTCTTATCACTATTTTAGGTAAACTGCAAATATGTTTATTTTAAAGATTACCTAAAGAGCTATTCGACATGTGGTATGTCATTGCTTTTCGACATGTATTTACAATGTAAACACAAAGTCAAACTATTCCATGATCGATCTGTGTTATAAACACTAACGATGTACAAAAAGACATGTGAGTAAAAAGCAGCTATAGTAAACAGTCATCATTAATTTAAATAAAAATATTAGAAATGCTTATTTTTAAATTGCTTTGTTAAAACAAATAGAAAATGACGATGAGTCAAAGAAAAGTTAACGAAGATATTTGAACAACTCTATTTTTGCTTTTGACATTTCCAAATTCTAAAGTCTGTTGTGGGAAAAGTGTATTCATTCTCATTCATAAGCACTCATATATATACAACTAAAAAAGTGTAGATAAGCTCTATCTCTAACATAGAGATAACTACAACATGAATGAGATAACTACGTGTCAACCATAATTATCCTTAACACTCCCCCTTGGTTGACGCATATGGTTCAGGGATTGTTACATGCTTTGGATGTTGCCTCATTAAAACCTCTCCTGGTAAACCCAAAACCCAATGTGGTAAAAAGGGAAGCCAGGACAGGAAAAAGAGTACAACACATGTAACTCCCCCTGATGAATGCACCACTGTAGATGACACATTCTTATCTGGTGTCTGAGCTTACGGAACGTCGAGGTTGCCTATGACTTGGTGAAGATGATCAGTTGGATTTTCCCTTGAATGAACTTGTGACTCTTGGACGTCTTTATGTCTTCTGGAACTCCATTAAGATGTGGTCATGACGTACATCTTTGTTGCTGATCACTCTGTGTCTTGGTTGGACGGATGACACTCGACCGGTACTCAGATGGACTTTTAATCTGCGATTAAATCTTACTCGCAGGTCCTTTCATGTCCCACGGATCTTCTAGTCTCATGGCTTAGCCATTACGTGGACATTTCAATATATATTGAGTCATTGACCCAAACACATACGAACCACTTTGTTTCATGTCTTTTGTTCATTCAGACATTTATCACTTCGTATGTACCAATGGCTTTATCCATTGTAGCCAATCTTTGATCACAAGGAATCCATACATCTTTTATATGCTTACATGGACTGATCTGAATTGTTCTTATAGAACTTTTCTGCTAAGTTTTACTTAGTCTATGCAGCTGCATTGTTTCATTTTAGAGAATTTCTTTCTCATCTTTCTTATCTCTTTTGTGGTACCTTTAATCTTTGTTTATCCAGTGAACCATATGCTACTTTTACATACTTTAATCTATGACCAGACTTTGTCAAATTAGTAGCCTCCACCACATTGGAGTATATCTCTTTATAAACTTTTCTTAATCTCTGTGAGTATCCTTGTGTTATCAAGTCATGCTTGAATGTTCTATTATCTCACGATTTTCTCACAAGAACTTTTATTCATCACTGGTTTGTCTGATGGCGTTTCTATGGCCAATACGCCCATCACTCTTTATTTATATTCTACCCCCACAGTTTCTTTTATCTTTATGAGTACTCTTACGTGGGTTCATGATCCTCGCATATATCTCTATGGTCAAGTGCTACTTATCTTGCGCATTTTTATATCATTGGTATCGATACCCTTTTTGCGTTCCATTGTATTCCAGACATGATCCAATTGGTTTGAGATCTTGTTATCTAGGACCTTTAATACCTAGCAGCTTGGCGTCCCAAGCTACATGGTCTGGTACCTTAGATGTTTCAGTCGGCCGACCTTATTTCTATGTCTGGTCTGGTTTCCTTATTAACCTCGGATTTCATATTTTATGCACCTTTTCTCTTTTCCGGGGTTCCTTTTATTATGGAACATATTGGTCTATCTCTTATAGACTCTGTAGCAACTTGGTTGTGTCTCTTCTAGGACATCAAATTCGTTTGGTGCTAAGCTGGTATGACCTTTTCTTTTCATTTCTCGGGTCTATGTGTCTGGCATCTAATTTAGCTAGCTTTGCATAATCTTTTCTTTCTTTAGACGTCTTAAATCTCATTCTCTGGTACGAGGATCTTTCCAAGACAATGATGGTCAATACCATTCTCTTTTTCTTATCATATCCAGCTTATATCTTTCTCCTTATGATGTTGGATAGTAGGATTCATAATCATGCAATCCGTGTACCTGGCCACAATCTGATCACCCATATTTGGCTCAAGGTTTATTTAAAACTCGTGGGAGAAAGAAATACTTATCCAACATATATTCCCAATCCTCTTCAGAGGTTCCATCTTAGACGGCACATATGTCTGTGGTGGTTTGTTTAATAAAAATCTCAAGATGGTATATGTCTGGCTTTATGACCCGTATTCAATCTGAGATGGGAATATCTATGCTCACTTATATGGCCTGATGTATACATTGCATTGTACATGTAAATTCATAATGTCCCTAAGCATTAGGTTGGACTTGGGTGATTTATCACCAAGAGAACCTGAATCTCTAAGCCTTTTATGACATGGTTACAACCCATGTTACGCGAATTTTCTTGTATGGTCATGTATCACTGGGTTTAATCCTCACTCCCCCTCATGAACATACTTATTTTTCGTGATGCTTAGGACAATAAAGCCTAATGAGTTTCCCTTGTGTACATGTTACACAACGTGAGATCTTATGGGATAACTCTGGTGCCTTTGCAATAACAATCAAGTTTTTAGACATGGATGGCTAATCCAGTCATGCCATTAAGTGTAATTTCGAGGGTATACCAATTTGGGTATCCATGGCTCTTTTTGCCTCTTAACATACTGATCCTTAGCATGGTTTAGATCAGTAGAGAATTCGTGTATAGTCTTGACCATTTTTATAAGGCCTTAGGCAATTTTCTTTAATGTCAAGAAACTTTGTTTTCTTTTGCCCATTGTTTCTATTTGGAAACCATTCAATGGGTCTGTATGGGTGAATAAAATTCATGCCTTTTAGGCAATGCCTTAGTCGTAGGTCTTATTAGACCGACTATACACTCATTTATAAACTTTTATTGTCGAAATATAGCTTAATCATTTAGACAACTATATGTTTCAGAATTCATAAGTTTATTTTGATTATCACGATTGCCATCTTGGACCAAATGGGGTTTTAGATTCTTCCCTTTTGGACTCTCTTGATAGAGGTCACAATGATTATTTGGGAGTTTTACATAACTTATCGAAATGGTTTTACTTTCCACACGTATGGCTCAATGATTTATTGGTCGGGTGTTGTGGTTTAGAAATACCACGGCTTACTTGCCCTCGACCATGGCCAAATTTTGGGTCCACTACCACGGTTATTGTGGTTCCTACAGCCACGGTCTGAGTTTGTTAACCTCAACCATATGATTTGTTAATAGCCACGACCATATGCATTTAAGCAAGGCAAAACTGTGATGGAAATACCATGTCTCTGGTCTCGACCACGGCCTGAATGGGTTTGAAATCCACGGCCTTTGCTATAGTGGTTCGGTCGACCATGGCTCACATTATAGTGGCCTTGACCACGTCTTTGTCATCAACCACGGCTGCGACCATAATGGTTCCTATGGCCGTGTGGATTATTTTTATGGACGTGGTTAGGTCCTAGACGGGTTTTAGGTCGAGTATAGATAAGATAGATCAGGTTCGATCTTAGGATAATCTTTGTGTCTAATGATTATATGTAGCTTTAGGGTTTCGACTTTTAAGATCATATTATCGACCAATTCAAGAATTTTAGAATTCAAACAATCAACTAGTCAACACACATGGTTTTCATATTTGGTTACTTGACCAAAAGAATTTCTATTTCGACCAAATCAGAACAGTGTGGACGTGGGATATGTATGGTCGATATGTTAAGGCCACACGGCCATGTATGATTGCTACGATGAGATGCAAAACAATCATAGGTCGAGTTTTAGTTATTGATCCTCAACCAGGCAATTAACCAATCAACCATGTGATCCTATATGCGACCAAGGTCGACAAGGTTTAGACCTCGGTTGGATTCAAGACCGGGTAAGGATATTATTACTTAGTGTATCATGGATGCATCAAACAATTCTAGCATCTTAATTCTCATGGATTAATCAAATTAATCAATAATTTCTCCACCCGATTTTATTAATCATAGTACTTAGTCTTTCAATGCCCTTATAAGTTTAATATAGAAATTAGGATTTCAACAATTCATGGTGTGGGAACAACATGAGCATGATACAAAAGTCACACGGTCGAGTGATAATGCAATCCAAGCAATCAAACATGTTTCATTGATCAAATAAGCTATGCACACGGCCAAGAAATGTTTCAATGATCATCTTAACATTTTCAGAGTTAAGGTTTCAAGGCCTTTAGGTGATTCATATTCGAAATAGATTTTATGGAACACACAATCTATCAACTTAGCTTGCATATGATCAAAAATGGAAATGTTCAAAAATGAAATTTTTAAAAATTCCAAAATGTAAATTTTCTTAAAATCTCTTATTGTCCAAATTTTAGGTTTTATATCTTTAGAGAATTTCCAAATCCGAGATTTAGAGTTTTCATTCAATCTATCAACCTATTCTCAAACAAGCAATATGGAAATAATCCAAAAAGGAAAATTTCTTAAAATCTCATATTTTCCAAATTTTAAGTTTTATGTCTTTAAGGAACTTTCCAAATTCGAGATTAAGTTTTCCTTTTTATTCTATCAACTTAAACACTCAATCAATCAAATATGGAAACATTCCAAAACAATCAAACTCGAAAATATATCAAGTTAACCTAAAAAGGAAATTAGGGTTCTAGGGTTCATGCCAGAGTTTCGGCTAGGGTTTCCAACGAGTGAGGGAAAACAACTTTCTAGCAACCTATCCATGATATGGGCGAATCAAACTAGGGTTTTCAAGGCCCTATGATCGACATTAGGATAGATTTTACCATGCACAAACAATCAATCAATTATGTAGAGAACAAACCGATTTAAAATTTAGGGTTTAGTGTTCTTCATACAACCAGATTTTATATCCTATCATCTGGTTCTATATGATCAAGTAATCACTCAATCTATCTGATATCCTATTATAGATTTCTTGATTCCATACCTAGAGTATTGGTTTCTATTAATTAGGGTTTATAGAAGAACCTTTTCTTGTATGGAGTAGGAAATCGGACCACCTTAGAGAGCGAATGGGTTGCTCCTTTGATGTTTGTTCCTTTTGAGTTGCAACCAATGGGATTGAATCTAGCGTCGATGGAAGGAGAGATTGGGTTTTAGGTAAGTCGGCGGCGCGTTTTGTAATTGAGATTTAGAACGCGTCAAAGATCGGATCGTCAAGCCGTCTGCGGCAACAGATTCCTCTCGTCCTGGGCTTCAATTTTATATGTGGATCGTCATCTGGCTCCACGGGGTTTGGGAGATACAACGGTTTGAAGTTGAGCCAGAATTAGGATTTATGTGGATCTGGCGGCGCGAACTAAAACAGATCGTGAGGGCGCGTCTGAGATCGGATTGACGAGCCGTCTGGACCTACAGATTCTTCTCGTCGAGAGCTTCGATTTGATATATTACACGTTTTCTGGGTCCATACGGTTTGAGAGAACGACCTTTTTGAAGTTCGGCGGTAGATTAGGTTTTTTTTTGGTTTTTAGCTTTTAGGGTAGGGACTATCGTGCTGATAACGTGTTGTGGGAAAAGTGTATTCATTCTCATTCATAAGCACTCATATATATACAACTACAAAAGTGTAGATAAGCTCTATCTCTAACATAGAGATAACTACAACATGAATGAGATAACTACGAGTCAACCATAATTATCCTTAACAAAGTCACATTTTTATCATATTTTTTGTACCAACCTTTTTTTTTAATGAATGTTAAATTTATTCTAACAAAAAAAAGCCTTTTTATAATGTAGCATTATGTGTTAAAGTTTGTTTATAAACAGAAAATGTAGAAAACTTCTATTGAAACTGAGTATGGATTTATCTAGAGCTAAACCACCTCTCCATAGACTCTTCATATCTTTTTTCTATTATTGATTGGATCGTGGAAATCGTATTTTGAATCCCCTTATCAATGTGGCTTTGCATGTGAGTCCCTATCTGAAGATCTTTTCCATGCCACTTTCTGTTACGTTCTCGCCATATCGAGTAAACTGTAAGCTGGAAAGTATATCGAATAAGAAAAAGTTGAATCTTGTCATGCCGCTTCTTCTAATAGTTGCAGAACTGTATATCAGTTGTGTGAGTAACCAATACCAAGCAGTTTCGAAGTTAAACCCTTCCAAACTTCACCTGTATACGAGCATTCAAAATAGAGATTATCCCGAGTTTCCAAAGGCTGCATTATAGAGTATGCAAGTTGTTCTAGCTTGCGGATTCCACTTTATTATCCTATCCCCTTTGTACGAACTTTAAATCATATTTAATAATAAAATTTATCAAAGAAAAGTATTCTTTAAGATATACTCCGAAATAGTTATATAATGTAACTTATTTGAAGTTGAAAAATAAGCCTTCACAATTTTATGTTTTTAACTTTTGTATATTGTTCCAAGGTTATACACTAAAAAGGTTGTTGTTATCATATTGTTGTTGGGCGTCTTCTTTGTTTTTAAGAGAACTGTTATTTGATGAAAGAAGATGAGTTTGTGGGGATAGACATATTGCAACTAAACATAAAGGTATTTACCATTTGTTTCTTCAATTATGTTTTTTGCATGGCTTCACGTTAGGCATCACAATAAATGTTAAAAAATAAGATTGACATGCTCTAAATATATAGTAGTCTTACATATAAGACTAAATTATAACGCTACAATTAATAAAACACTATTTAAAACTTTCATATATATAGTCTCCTTAGCTAATACTTTTAATACAATTTATGATTAAAAAATACACAATATAAATTAGTTAGGTTCCGTTAGAATAAAAAGACATGTTGGGTCAAAATCTTATAGTTCACAATTCTTAATTTTGATAAATTGTGAGTTAATAGACAGACAATTAATAAGCTATACTAATTCTAAATAATCAGCGTTAACAACACTCACCAAAGATGATTAATTTTATACATATAGCTTTACGTATATCTCCTATGGAGACATTTTAGTAGCCAAATCCTTCTTACCCAAAGCGTCGGATTTCAGTTTTTACAACAATAGACTAGGATTCACGTTCTTGAGTATTACTTACCCGTTTTACACGCTACAAAAACTATAATATTTTATCATCTAAACAATATTACCAAGTGATGTCACCAATGATATCTCTATAGATAATAACTAAATGAAACAGTTCATCTACTTTATTTGATAGGTGGTTAATTACTTTTTTCTATCTCAAAAAATAATTTAAAACCCACCAAATTTAATGTACGACACTACTAAGAACTATTTTTAGAGTTCATGTAAATAATCATTCCTTCACTCAATATATTTGCAAACTTCCTCTTAATTGCACATATAAATTTCATAAATTACACACTTATACAATACTTTAATAAACACAATAAGTAAACTATGAACCAAACAAATTTTCGTAATGCTGTTGCAACAAAACACCAATATCAAATACATCAAATACATTAAAAACATAAAATCTCCAAAAAAATACATATGTTAATAGCACAAATAAATAATAACCCGCGCGAAGCGCGAAGCGCGGGCACGCCACTAGTACCCAATGTACCCAATGTGCTAACCTGTGAGAAAGAAACCACAAAATTACGATCACACACACACTACAAGAATACAACGTTATTTCGACGACTATTTTCGTCGGAGTTTCGCCGGAATAGTCACATTCCGACGGTATTTCGACGAAAATGGTCGTCGGAAATATCTCGTCGGAAAAATATATTTCGTCGGAATTTCCTCGGACATTCCGAGGAAATTCCAAGAAATCATTTCGTAGGAGTTTTCCTCGGAATTTCCTCGGAAATTTCCGAGGAAGGGTTTCCTCGGAATACACCGAGGACAAGAGTCCCTCGGAAATTTCCGAGGAAAGTCTTCCCTCGGAAAAGTATTTACCGAGGAAACTTTTCCCTGGGAAAATCCGAGGAAATGACTTCCTCGGAATATTCCGAGGAAACATCTTCCTCGGAATTTTCCGAGGAACTTTGTCCCTCGAAATTTCCAAGGAAAACATTCCTCGGAAATTTCCGAGGGAGTCATTTCCTCGGAATAATCACAAACTATTTTTTTTTTAAATAATTAATTTTTAATATATTTTGTATTTTTTAATTTAATTTTTAAAAATAAAATTTAATCTCAAATAGAAAACATATTATAATATTAAAAGTTTTACAAATTAAAAGAAAAAACATTAAACATGTTTTATTAAAAAAAACACAAACTAAAACTGCTCGGGGAACATCCGTCTCATCATTTCCATCATTTGTGCATTCACCCTCTCTCATGCGTCCACTTTAGCTTGTTGGGCGGCCATTTGGGTCTCCAATGCTGAGATCTGGTCATCCTTGTTTTATAGCTGCTCCATAAGTGTCGGCTCAACAAAAGGCGCTGATGAAGAAGAAGCAACCGACGGAGATCGACGACCCAAACCGAACAAACACTTTTTCTCTTTGGAACTGTCTAAAAAGAAAACATAATGATTTTAGTAGCAATAAAGATAAAAAAAATGAAAATATAGTAAAAATAAAAATGAAGATCTTACCGATTCAACGAGTTCGTTTATTTGACCTCGAGACAGGTTGCTGGAACCAACAATAGTGGCGTCCTCATCAGAGACAAGCTGAGATAGGCGGAACTCTTCATCATCCTTCTGGATTTGGACCAGGTCGACCACTTCCCTCACAAGACCATCAGAAATCTCGCCGGTCTTTTTGTTGGTATACGCCATCCTCATTAGGGCGAGTTGTACAACTCCGCAAAGGTTAGATATAAGATTGTTTAAGTGAGATTGAGTTTCAGGTCTTTTTTTATGTAATATAAACGTAGAGAAGTGGAACAGTGAACACAAAATACATCAGAATGATGAGGAATTGTGCTTGCATCAAGAAACAAATTGAAGCTGCCACTAGAATCACAGGTTTTATCAAAAGATCGCTAGTAAAATGCTAAACTATCTCGAGAAAAAAAACTAAAAGACATGAAAATTTTGAAGAATACGTAGAGTTTACTAATAGTGTACCATTTTCCATGGCAATATCTGATTCTAAAGAAAAAGAAACATGAGCATGAACAATAAAAGATGATAAAAGTGCAATATCCTGCTATAGGGAAGCATTTTTACCTTTTATCAAAAGTCCTTTATTTGATTTTTCCACGTCTGCTTTATATCTTCTTCCTCATTTCTCTTTATGGCAGGTTTATCATGAAGTCTCCTCAGTTTCATATCATCATACTTGAGCCGGATAAACACACAAAAAAAAGGAAACAATTTGAAAGTGAAAATGTATAATAACAGAACCAAAACTTTTGGAAGAGGAAAAGGCACAAAGGAAGCAATGTTCTTCAAAGGATGAATGAAGGAGAGAACAATATTTTCCTCACAACAACCAAATGGTTCAGAGAAGTTGTGCAAGAGATTCCTACGAAAACCTTACTTTTCTCTTTTTTTTGTTCATCCCCATTGAAGATGATATTAGCAAGCCTTGCGTCTCTTTCTCTCTTTTCTGGATCATAACTGCACAAAACCCGGATTTCTTAGAACAAACCAGATATTTGTTTTCATGTTTCATGATGAGAGACAAACAAAATTCTCTAATATCAGTGTTTTTGAATCAAAGATTTTTTACAGTGAACCCATCAGAGAGTCCCGAGGAGAGAACATCAATTAGATCTTTCCGTAAATCACTCTCCACTTCTTTAGCTCTCGTTTCTTCTTTTTTCTATAACGCTTCTGAACTTTTTTTTCATCCTACAACAACCAAAAACACAATTCCAAATTCAAGAATCATAAATCCAGAAATAGGGTATTTGAGAGAACCACACAAAAATCAATTTCTAAAACTTCAGAAGCCTGAGTTAAAAAAAAAGACTTTAGGCTACTAAAAAGTATTGCAGAGAAAGTGAAAAAAAAAAACAACAACAATCAATTGAGCCAAAAGGAAAACAGTTCAGAAAACGTTTTGCAGAGAGAACAGAATCGAGAATTCAGCTTTTTCTTTTCCCAGAATTCTTCATCTGGTGAACCAAAGATTTTATACGTTTTGTGAAGTTTTTCAATCTACACAGAACAAACATACAAAAACTCATTAAAACTCTATCTGAAATGAGTAAGTTTGATATATCGCTTTGGTCCCTTTCTCACCTATGTTCTTCCCTTTTAAGAAGTGATCTTCCGGTAAGAATCTTAGGGAAACACACAGCTAAGGCTCCAAAGATCAAATGAGACACTATAAAACATAATGAATCATAGATTTTCGGATTTAAACTATTTTGTCTTATTATTTTGAACCCAACAAAAAGAACTAAAAAGTGAAAATGGATGATTTAACTAACAGCACAACCGAGGCAGAAAATGCCACAAACAGAAATGGAAGTGCTGAAGATGCTACCAGAGTGATACAACATTCGTTGATGTTGTATCGATTCTTGTTCAGTAACTACCCTAGCTTCAAGATTTCTTTTGACTCTCGGACATCATCATTTTGTTATTGATTTGCTTGTACAACAGTTCATGTCATAAATAATATTAGTGAGTTGTCTTGAACCTCTGGGAAGCAAATAATCTTATCGGAGTGGAGAACAGCCTTGCCGTTTGGTTTCTTCGTCATAGGATCGTCAGAGACAGTTCTGACGGAAGAGACACCGGATTTGGCGGAGGAGTCGGAGTGGAGAACCGCCTTGCCATTTGATTCCTTCAAAATAAGATCGCCGGAGACAACTTTGGTGGAGGAGAACCGGTTTTGCCGGTATGTTTGATCGGTGGGGATTTGCCATCAGGTTTCATCGCGGATTCGGCTTCTTGAGAGGATTCTCTCTATTTTTATTGGAACCAAGAAATAGTGAAGAGATAGACAATTTTGTGATAAATGGATCTCAGAAAAGAGAGTTGCAAAGAAATTCAGAGGGAGAATGCGAAAGGAAGCCATAAATGGAGGCTTGATTACCCAGAGATGAATCATGTGTCTGTTTGATCGAATCCGTTAGAGATAAATTTGAATTCGTTTTGTATGTTAATGTGTTGACCTATATGATTTGGCAAAATCCTCTTTATTATTGGCCGATTTTTTAAATGACGTGGCATGGTTCTCCTTAGAGCATATTGCCCTTTTAGTATTAGAAGATGTGCAACTTTTCCTTACTATTTCTTATGTTTGGCTATTAAGTATAATATGCAGCTTTCCAATTTATTACGGTTAACTATGGTGATTACCATTTAAGACTAAATTAAAAAATGTCACCACACATTCTTACTATTTGTTATGTGTGTAATGTTTTTGATATGTAACTGTATTTTTTTCATATACAATAGAATGAATTGTTTTGAGTTTTATTTTCTTCATAAGTAAAATTATAACTAACCGTATCACAGAGATGTCTACACTCTTTTTATTTGCCTCACTTACCTTGATATAATGAATAAATGAAAACTAACCTGTAAGGATAGTTCCAGTTGAGACCGCGATACCAAAACAATCATCGCTCCTACACGGCATTTACTTGGATGTCGATAAAGTGGAAGGAATTGCACAAGTTTATTTCCCAATTATGTTCAAAGCTTTAGTTTTTCCTATATTATGTACTCCGTCTTTGTTTTAGATTGTATCCCAAATAAAGAGATGTAATTAGATGTTTCACTTAACAGTAAGATGAGATCAGACAAGCATCTCACAAAAGAATTACACGAAACTTATTAAACAACTGGAATTACCTTGAAGATCCTCCATGAAGCATCGCATGCATAGATGTATGTACAATGATCAGAGTCACGGATGGTTCATTTTTTATGACAGGTCGCAAACCAAGCTCAACAATTAGAACTTCGAAGCATCGATTTAGGATCTTCTGTTTCGTAAAAGTCTGGGTTTGTAAACGAAAAAGGAACATAAAAATTCTGTTATTTTACCTAAGAATCGGACTGTGTTAACAGAAGACAAGGAGGAAGATGTGTTCACCTTGATTATGTGGCAAACAAACACTAATCGAGATTGGAATTGACTATCGAGTAGGAACCCTAAATCTCATGTCCAGTCACACAATTTTTTTTCTCTTTTTAGGAACATACTCGAAGTGTTTAACAATTAGACAAAGGTCCAAAACAAAAACAAAATATAGATGTAAACGTTAATGGGCTAAGTTACGGATCAAGCCCAAAAATATTAAGAATTGTATTGTGGGCCAGAATTAGTCAAAATCCAATTTACCATCAAATAAAAATTCAGCCCATAAGTTGTTCTCCCAAATACTAAACATTTAATTGTTACAAGTTTTCCATTTACAGAAAATATAAAATATATAAATAGTTATGAAACTGTACAAATTCATAATTTTGGAATGTATTCAAGTAATTGTTCCCCAATCTATTGTTTACTGCGTCATCGATTTAGATTGTTTCGTCAAAAAAGGAAGTTGGAATGAGCAGAAAGATGATATAATCAACAAATATGGTAAACGAAAATGAATGATTGACACAAAGAACCCAAAATTCATCATAATTGTATTAATGAAAAATAGTGGTCCATAAATATTAATTTATTTGATGAAAAATAGTGGGCCATTATTTCAAATTCTCCAATTTTAAAAAAGTGTATCTGCCTTGATTGTAATTCATGCAAGAAATCAGTTTTATGATTTCCATGATGCCATTTTGAAATCATCATTGATTTTAAATTATGTGTATGCCCACTACCTGGACAAAACAAAAAAAATTAAAAACTGAAGATCAATTTTTAATAAAGAAAACATCCATTATTGACTCAGAAAATATTCAAATATGTATAACGAACATTTCAAATCACAATCGGTTTCTTAAAATAAGGAACACAAACTTGAAAGAATGCATGTACTAGGCTTCTAATTAGTTTTACAAGGTATTGTTACTAATTTTTTTCACTAATTGGTCCTATAAAGTATTGAGCTATTAAATTAGACATGTTCTCTAATATTCATTCTTTTAAAAAAACGGTGGTAATGTAGGAATTATATTAAACAACAATTTCATCTTGTACAAGGCGCGGATCTCAACCTAGTAAATTAATAAAATATCAAAGTCTCAACATTATTAGATGTTTGTATCGTTTTACGTAAACCATTCATAGTATTTCATATCTAAATTAGTTGTCACATTATAATTTCTACTATGACTCGTCTTTTCCAATAACTTAGTATAGTCGATATAGTACCGCAACGAAATAATCCCCTATACATTATTTGAGAAGTGAATTGCTTATGTGTCATCACCATATTCTTCACCAAAAAGATGACATTGAATTGATAAATTATGACATGGCATTGATAAATTATGACATGATTAACTATGACATATATATTTTCCTTTATAAATGTTCATATTTTTTGTAAGACTTTCTAAGTATAGTAATAACTAATAACTCATACATAACCCGTTAAAGTAAATTTTCTTTACAATTTTTTTTCAAGTATTTTGAAATACTTATGACTAGATTTTTATTTATGTTTCTGAAATTTGGTATATATATATATATACATTAAATTTCAGAAACATAAATAAAAATTAGTCATAACTATATGTATATATTATCAAAATTATTTGTAAGTGTGCCTTAAATATAAAATTAAAACAATACTAATCAGATGATTTTTTTTTGTTGATATTTAGTTAACTTAAAGTTTATTTAAATTTATCGGTTAATCAAGTAAATTAACAATTTGTTTTTTTCCGTTTAACATATTTTAGCTAAAATAAAAAAATCCAAAGTTTATTTAAGCTTATATATATATGTGTGTGTGTGTGTGTGTGTGTGTGTGTGTGTGTGAATTATAAAACTAAGGGATAGTATACATATTTAAATAAATAGTCATTATCATATTCATAGAAAATACAAATTTGATTCTATCTAAATTTAAATAAAATAGTATTAAAATAATTAAACAAGACAATAATTGTTTTATGATTTTTCTTAAATCGATAAAATTAAGCTACGAAATAATAATTTAAAATTTAAACCAAATACTTTTTATTATAAAAAAAAAATTAAAATTATTATTTCTGCGTATGATGCATGAAAACTCCTAGTATACATAATATATATTTGAAACCAACCGGATTACATAAATAATCAAATATGATTAATATCGTGAGAGTTAACCTATTGTTTCTTAATTCAAATATGGGTTCACATGTTTAGCAACATAATGCATATTGTTCCTGGTACTACATCTTTAATAGTGCTTAATCAGATTACATAAAAGCAAATGTACTAAATCCAGTATTGTGCGTGTGTCGAACCAATGAAAACCGATTATAGTATGTATACCTTATAATTTTCATAAAACTTTTATCAACTCCTATCTTTGCTATATCTGTTACAATATTAAAATATTTAAAATATAATAAAATAAAGATATTGTAACAATATGGTACTCAAAATCGGGCTTTTTGCAAATTTGACTCAAAACTCAAAGTCAAACACAAAACTAACCTCTCCCTTTTTTTTGTCATTTCTTTTGTCCAATTCACTCCATATGTTCACACTATTTACGAAAATGCCACTGATTTTTTTCTTGTTTTTTTTCTGAAAATGGCATTTTTACTCTCTCAACCTCATCATCTTCAAATATTTACAATATTGCCATTGCCATCAATACCACAACCACCATGAACAACCAATTTGAAGCTCTTAATGCACCTAAAATTGATTGACACTACCTAAAATTGATTGGCACTAAATTTTATGAACAAAAAACAATATCTCTTTAACTTTGTCTCCATATTCATCCAAAAAATTCAAGCTTTTGATTCTAAATTTTTTAGGCTTGGTAGAGTCATTCAAGCATACTAATCTTCGTGGGTTACTTTCGTTTGAGGTTCTGGGTGGTTGGAGAGGACTATTTGTGCTTAGGAAGTCATCTCACTAGCGAAAGGTATGAAATTGAATTTTTTTTCAGATTTGTTCGCGTCGAAGACTTACCCGTAAGTCGTCTGGCTGTAGAAGACTTACGGGTAAGTCTTCTAAGCACACAGGCGACTTACTTATAAATCGTCCAAATTTGTTTGTTAAGAAAAAAATTCTAGACGACTTACTAGTAAGTCGTCCAGGATAAACGGGTTAGTTTTGCATTTGACCGAGTTGTGTCAGATATTTGACTTTTCCTGGACGACTTACAAGTAAGTCGTCTCTGGGAAATCAAAAATTTCAATATTTTATTAAAGCTAGACGACTTACCTGTAAGTCGTCTCAGGTTACTTTTGCAATTGGAAAATAAAACTTAAATATTTAACTTTTCCCAGACGACTTACTTGGAAGTCGTCTAGGTAGAGGACCTTCCTGAAAGTCGTCCAGGATAAGCGAAGTCGTCCAGATTTTTTTCCGAGATTCTGGTCAAACCTTGCTTCTCTTGGACGACTTTAAGTAAGTCCTCTACCTAGACGACTTTAAATTAAGTCGTCTGGGAAAAGTTAAATATTTAAGTTTTATTTTCGAATTTTAAAATAACCTGAGAAGACTTGGTGAAAGGTGCTGCTTATGCCCATACGGTTTCAGATTTTAACCGGTACATGGCTGAGATACGGAGTGCAAACCCGGACCTTGCAACATATTTGGAGGATGCTGATGTCACCCTATGGTCAAGGGTTTATTCTCAGGGGGACAGGTACAACATAAAAACAAGCAACATCGCAGAATCTATTAATTACGCACTGAAGCGAGCTAGAGGATTTCCTATTCATTTCCTATTGGAGTACATAAGAGAGAAGCTAGGAAAGTGGTTTTGGAAAAGGAGAGATGATGCTTTGAGTCTCCCAAGTCACCATAGTCGCGGTGTTGAATACTTGCTTGCTGTTCGATCGGAGATAGCGGATACGATGAGGGTTCAACCAATTGATGGATGGCGATTCTTTGTGAAAGGTGGCAAAATGGACTGTGTGGTTGATTTGGAACATGGAAAGTGTGATTGTGGTGTTTGTGCAGTGGAGAAAATACCTTGCTCTCATGCTATAGCTGCTGGAATACATGCTGGTTTGCATATCTCCACACTTGTAAGTCCAGTGTACTCAAAGGATTATTTGTTTGCAGGATACTCAGAAAATATATATCCTTGTGTTGGACAACAAGTTGAGGAACGCACATGCTTGCCTCCGGAGGTAAAACGTGGTCGGGGAAGACAGAAGAAATCAAGATGGCAATCCTGGTTGGAGCTATCCAGGATGAAAGGACGCAAACCTAGGAAACAACACAGGGTTTATAGATGCTCAAATTGCAAGGAAACTGGTCATACGAAACCACAATGTAAGGAACCACTAGACGACTAACTTGAAGGTCGTCCAGAAGACCTTCAAGTAAGTCGTCCAGAGTTTATTCCTCCCGAAGACCTTCAAGTAAGTCGTCCAGAAGGTTAGTCCTCCAGAAGACCTTGAAGTTAGTCGTCCAGAAGACCTTCAAGTTAGGTCGTCCAGAAGACCTTCAAGTTAGGTCGTCCACAAGACCTTCAAGTTAGGTCGTCCAGAAGACCTTCAAGTTAGGTCGTCCAGAAGACCTTCAAGTTAGGTCGTCCAGAAGACCTTCAAGTTAGGTCGTCCAGAAGACCTTCAAGTTAGGTCGTCCAGAAGACCTTGTGTTTAGTCTATGTATTTAGTTAGGTCGTCCAGTATTCTGTTAGGTCGTCCAATATAATGCTAAGTCGTCCAATATAATGTTAAGTCGTCCAATATAAAAGTTCAATATAATGCTATGTCGTCTAATTATATTAAAAGTTCAAGTACACACAAATCCTAATCTATCATAAATTACAAGTTTAAATACACACAAATCCTAATCTATCATAAATTACAAGTTCAAATACACACAAATCCTAATCTATCATACATCATATGTTCCAAGGTTTTTTACAAGGTCATCGTTTTCTTTCGCATGCTGCTCAGGAAGCTCTTTAAATATATCGATCGCCATCTTATCCCTCATAGTCTTCGCGTTGGGCTTAGCAAAGTCTTTTTGGGTAAATGGCATCCCAAGAGCATGACATTCAATGTACCTCAGAGTGTACACGCCACAATCACCAATCTGGCCTGAGGAATATTGGTTGGTCTCTCATACGTGAATGGCTCCAGTGATAACTGGTCACGTTGAGAAACGGATGCGCACTCAAAAGCAGATAAGGGAGCATCTGGAGAAAAGGCTCCATTATCAGATCCAGTTCTTGAGGGGAGATATGTGAACGAATGTTGTCCCAGACGACTATGTGTCTCTTAGGGATCGATATCCACAGCGCAATCCAATGAGTGTCGCTCTGGTTCACTGGCAAATAGATATCATCAACATTCGTCCCCCAAACCTTGTCCGTCCTGCAAAATGATGGTAACTCGCCTGAATAATAAGCCCACGCCCCACCAGGAAGTCTTCTTCCTAAACCATAGACATCGGGCTGCGAATTCTTAAAATCCTGGTAGTTAAATCTCCATTGTTGAGAAAAGAGATGATCAAGGAAGCATATTCTCTCGCTCCTGAAAAGGTGTGGCGTCTCCTGATGCCTCTTCCTCAAAACATTGATCCAAGCATCCATATGCTGCGTATAAAATAATACAAGTCATAAGATACCAGAAGACTTACCATAAGTCGTCTGCGTAGAAGACTTACCATAAGTCGTCTGCTAAGTCGTCTGGTAAGTCGTCTTCGTAGACGACTTACCAGACGACTTACCAGACGACATATGGTAAGTCTTCTACGCAGACGACTTATGGTAAGTCGTCTGGTAAGTCGTCTATGTAGAAGACTTACCAGACGACTTACCAGACGACTTATGGTAATCTACTAATCAGTTTTGTTAGACGACTTACACAATCCTCCACCCAAGCTAGGGGGTCCGAAGGACGTGATACCACCAAGTCGGACTTGTACGAGGTTTCTTGTCTACAGGTGTTTTATAATGACTGCAAACACAAAAAGCAATTAGTTTAATTTTATAGGGAGAAGCTATTATGCGAAAAGCAATCACTTACGGATCAGTTTGCAACCATTCGACGAGCTCCTTCAACTTCTTCCTGTCAAGTGCTGCAAAGGGATTGTAGCCTTTAGAAGGTTTTTTCGTGTTTGCAGTATAAGGAGATCTCTGTGAGGCAGCAACTTTCTTGTTTCGCTCAGTCTTTTGACGGACAATTGCCAAAGCAGTTTCTCTCTTGTCCTCATATCTAGCAACCTGCTGCTGTTTCTCTGCTGGAGTGAAACTTGTTTTTTTGGCCAATAGAACAAGGCTCTCAGATGCAGACTCATCGTTAAAACTCTCATCGAGAAGTGTTTTATCCTTCTCTCCTTTAACACTCTCATCAGGAAGTGTTTTATCCTTCTCCTCTTTAACACTCTCATCCAGAGGTGTTTTATCCTTCTCCCCGTTAACACTTTCACTAACCCCGGGAGAGGCAGTGGGTTGAGAGGATGTGCCTTTAGGTTGAGAGGATATGCCTTTAGGTTGAGAGGTAGTGGGTTGAGAGGATGTCCCTTTCCCTTGTTTGGTGATACCAACCTTCTTCTCCACTGCTTCCACCCTTTCTGACAAATGCTTGATCTCCATAAGGCACGTCCCAAACCCTTCCCTCATGGCATCAAATATGTCCTTGAAATTTCTTTCAAGGTCCTCTTTGCTCATCCCAAGCACAGTCCTAGTAACCTCTGGACGAGCCTCTGTGCGAACCTCTGTGCGAACCTCTTCACCAGCCTCTGCAAACTTCCCTGCACTCTCCCCTGAAGTGGCCTCTGCAGGTGCCTCTTTTTTAGCCTCTTTACGAGCTTTCTTCAGAGGTCTTGGACTCTCTTCTTCTACCAAAACTATGGCTTTCTTTGATGGACTCACAACCACCGGATTTGTATTGACCCAAGTACCGGTGACTTCCCAGCAATCCATGGTCCACTTCCACGGTCTCTGATTAAACATAACTTTAATTATGTTCTCCGCGGAAAGGTCCTCAGCATCAGAGTCCCATTTTGGAAACATTTCACCATAATCCTTCTCAACAAAGTTCACCACCGTAGTCTGCAGTAAATATAAGATATGAACTTAGATATTTGACGGATTAACTTATAAATAAGTCGTCTGGAAAGTAGTCTGGAAAGTCTTCCTACTGGACGACTTACCAGACGACTTAATTAAGTCGTCTGGAAATTCTTCCTACTGGGAGACATTCCAGACGACTTAATTAAGTCGTCTGGTAAGTCGTCCAGTAGGAAGACTTGCCAGACGACTTTCCAGACGACTTAATTTTTGGAGTAAAGGATAGAAGTAAATACCTGTCTGCAGATAGCATCTTTAAAGCATCTGCGTCCTTTGCCACCCATGTAAGCCAGTATCGGTGGAGACGGTCTGTTTGGTATGGGATTACCATAGTTAGCAGCCAATTCCGGTAGAGCTGTGTCACCCAGACCTGGAGAGCTTGTATAAACCCATCGACAGTGTAACAGCCCGAAATATCTTTGCCCTTCAAAGAGTCCATCAGAACCTTGAACGCGACTCTCCCCCATGGATAGTTCTCAAAACGTTCTAAATCCATCACAAGCCTTGCCAGACTAACCCTTGTGGCGGTTGAATACTTTCTCCCTTCTATATATCCAGTGAAGATGGCAAGGTACCCGAGCCGCTTGCGATCTTCCCGAGACCACCCTTCGCATCTCTCAAATGCTGCTATTATCTGCTTAGTAGATGGCCCAGCTTCGACATGAACTCCCAACATGTCCCAGAAAGAAGCCATCTCCTTTGTAACAGCACACCTCGGTCTCTCAAGGTCCTCTATGTACTCGCAGTTTAGACCAATGAGGTTTTCAAACTCTAACAGTGAAAACCTCACAGGTTCTGGACCAACTAGACTCCACAGCTCGTACTTCTTCTTTATGTCCAGCTGGAATCCGAGCATGTAGTGCACCAGCCTTGAAGCCCAAGCAAATCCGAGCTCTTTAAACTTGATGAAAACTCCCAGCTTTGACTCCTTTAGCTCTTCATATTCGTCACCATGAAGAGCATTCTTTAAAGCATTATGCAACTTCGTACAATCCGTATGATAAGAAATAGCTTTCATTGCTGGTGGCTCTTCCCCTAATGTATGCAACCTACGGGGGAGTGCTGGAATATCCATTGTTATGACAGCAAAACAATGAAAGACAACCATCTCAGTATAACATTTGAATTATAAGTCTGGAAGACTTTCCAGACGACTTATTATTAAGTCGTCTGTAAAGTCTTCCAGCTGGAAGACTTGTAATTAAGTCGTCTGGAAGACTTTCCAGACGACTTATAATTAAGTCGTCTGGAAGACGTTCTAGACGACTTAATTATAAGTTTTCCAAGACTTCCAGTAGACATTTTTAGAGCATACCTGAAATTTCAGAGAAGCCATAGTCGCCTTCGACACAACGGTTATAATCTGCCAAAATAGACAACCAAAAAGAAATGCGGTGAGAACGGTGGTGAGAACGGTGGACTTAAGAGACAACGTTTTAACTTACCTCGCTAGGGTTTACAGACACGCCTTTGAAAGAAACGCCGCTAGGGTGTACAGACAAACGCCGCTAGGGTTTACAAACAAACGGCGCTAGGGTTTACAGACAAACGGCGCTAGGGTTTGAAATAGAGGAAGTGGCGGTGAGAAAGGTGGTGAGAATGACGGTGATAACGGCGGTGAGAAACGGTTGTGAGAATGATGGATTACAGAGAATCGCCTTCGAAATCGCCTCTTTGAGAGAATGACGTAACAGTTTCTAAATCTCGCGAAACAGTAAACCAAAAAAAAATCTTATATATGCCCGGTAAAAAATCCGGTTATGTTTAAAAGCACATTGGTAAAATGGTAAAACTAAAGGTTCGGTCCGGTTTGAACGTGCATCAGACGACTTACTAGTAAGTCGTCTACCGTAAATATTCACCAGACGACTTACTAGTAAGTCGTCCCAGACCCTAAACCCTAAACCCTAAACGAAATTGACTAAAATAACTAACAAACCACGTTATAAAATCAAATTATACTTAAATAGTGTTTACTATATACAGAAATAAATACACTTAGGTGAATTTTAAATTTTTCAAAAAACATTTATGCTTTCCAAAATCTAACCCTAAGAACACATACAATACTACAACATATGTTGGCAAAACCTAAACCAAAGAATATCATGACTCACTACTTTCACTCATCTATGTTGAAAACAATTAAATTTTGTTATATCTTAATTTATATTTCTTTAAACATACGTTAATTACATGATTTCAATTTTTCACTTATCAAAATATTTTTTACAAAATTTTTAAATTATTTTTAAGAAGTACTATACTAGACGACTTACTTGTAAGTCGTCTAGACAGAAGACTTGCGGGGGTTAGAAACGTAAAAAAAAATTCCGTTTTTTTTTTGTTCACAAGGAGCTGGTTGTAATTTCAATAGCCTTTTAGGTTACTTTTGCATTTGATTCAAGTTTGGGTTTACTTTTGCATTTCAAATCAAGTTTTAGGTCAGTTTTGGCAAAAAATCCCTCAAAATCTTAACTATTACCAATGTATTTATTTATTTTTGAACAAATATTATTTACTATAACTAAACTCAAACCGAATTTTGAAAGATTTGGGGATTTTTCAAACTTTTCTCTACTATACCAAATCATACTCTTATTAAATAATTTCCTATTTTAATTGGTGATTACGATATCAAAGATCTTAACAATCATATATTTTTATATCTATTTTTCGAATAGGTAAATACTTACACATAATTCCAACAAGAATATAAGTAATTATAAAACTATATTCATAAAATATTTTTGTCATCTTAACAATATATCTATTTTAAACAAATATATTTTTGAAAATGTAAATATGACACAAACAAGAATATTCATTTTTGTTAAATTATATCCGTTAAAGGAATTTTCATCTAATTACGATTATTATAAATAGATAATCATACCTTAAATAATAAAATGTATAACAGGGTTTGATTGGTTGGAGTTGTGGCTTTATGTTATTTGCTCTAAAATTTAGACTTTATATGTTTAGCTTTGGTTTTAATTTATTTTGTTGTAGAATTATTTCCAAAGCACTGAATAAAAATTAAAGAAAACTATTTTCTAAAGCTAAGATATTAACTAATATAAGTTTTTAGCACGCAATTCATTTTTAACAATTAAAACATGATTTTTTCAAAATAAGGTTGTACATAGAGAAAAAAGTGGTTGGCATATACTAACATAATCCCATTCAAACCAAACACCACAAATTTTTGTAGTAACATTTATTAATAATTAAAATCTGAAATTAAATATTAAATATATAATCTAAATTTATTCTCAATAATATAACATTAAATAAACAAAATTGATAAGATATAAGTATTTGAGAATTTGCACTACATAACATAAAAAACTTTTATGAAGGATATGAAAAACTACTATTTTATCACTGTGCATTAATTGTAATTTTGTGCACGCCTCTATTCTTAATCTATTTTCTAGGTCTGACATCTAGATACATCAAATCCACCATATAAAATTACTCTAAAACTGCAAAAAACCAAAGGCAAACCTCTTTCATCTTTTAGTTCTTGATTTGGGTGTGTCTCAGTTTCATTTTTAGTTTATCTTCTCCGTAAACTCTTAAACTCTTTTTTGAGCGTTAATGTCTATCTAGACATTCAGATGCACAACCGTATCAATGGAGGATGAGAAGGATGGCAGACGTCTCTTTGACGCTAGCAATTTCTCGTCAGAGGATGAAGGAACATAGGAAAGGAGGCTATCATGCAGTACGAGTTGACGAGATTGAAATCTTGAAAAATATTGTAGAAGGTGACGCTGAAGATAACAAGTGTGTTGTGAAGTTTCTTGATAATTTTAAGCATGTGGGTTCTAATGGGCAACAAGTTTGTAAGATCTTTGATTAAGACGCCATTGATGAACTCATACCTAATCACAAACATAAAGTGAATGTTTTGTCTTTTTCAATATCTCTTTATATTATACTCTTTATCATAAAGATAAGCTTAAAATAACAACTTTTTGTTTGCTGGATCTTGAAGATATCAAAACCAAACTCGACACAGATCCTCGTCGGCCAAAATATTGTTCAATTTCTTGTGTTGGGTCATTACTTCTTAAGGAGCCAAAGGTACACACTTTCACCTTTGGCTTTTATTATCAGTTCCTGAGTCTCAAGAACCGTTTTCGTTTAAGCGATTAGTTTAAGAAGTTGTCAAGACCTCTTACTCATGTAAATTCAGATAATGGAGTCCTTGTTTTTGTTTGTAACAGCATGAGGCTACAAGAAGAGGTTCTATAAAGAAAAGGAACCAATTTGAAGTAGTTCTGATTGAAATGAAGAATGTAGAAACAAGTGAAGTTGATGATGAGTCCTTTAATTCGTGTGATGTTTTATCCATAGACTTTGCTTTGTTATACGTCAACACCACAGCTTGTACACTACTTAGTTGTAGTTGTTTCTATAGTGATGTTTATTCTTGAACTGTTATAGAAGGTGGCGATGTTGGTTTGGTAGCTTAGTAAACATGATTTATGGGTTTCTTTAAATAGTTCAATATTCACTATGGGGATTTGATGTAATGATGCTTATTCTTGATTTATGTATCAGTTAATAATATCATATAGTTGGCTATTGTATGTTTGATCCAAAATAACTATTAAATACCCTAGCATATATGTGATCCGCTTAACTATATAATCTTTAAAAGTACCTTTTATTTTGAGCATGTTAAAACAACATATCTGCATATCCATCTCTACTTATTCACTAGTGAAATATATCAAAATACTTTTTTTATTTGGATATGTCCGATATTCAAATCTCGGGTAATAAAATGATCTAGCATGCTTTCATTTTCTAGTTATAATTTATCTAAAATACTTTAAAATACTGATTTTATTTGGAGTTATCCGTCTTTCTTATTTTCGGCTAATAAAACGATCTTACTAGCTATTATAAGCTTTATCTAGATTAACTTTTTAATATTTGGTTAAGATTCACGCATATATATATATATATATATATATATATATATATATATATATATTATTTCATCTCATATAGTAACCTAAGTCAAACCGATGATGTATTATCCAATTATAATATGCATTCATATTAATATATACAAAAATCATTCCCTAGCTATTACTTTTACAATACGGATTGTCTATGTATCATTTGATTACTGAATAAGTTATCCGTATATCTATATTATATATGATACAATGGAAAATTATGTTATTTGAGTTATGCAACTATATGTTCCTAATATTCATTAATTAAGTGGATAAGTCTATACCGACATATAATATAAATGTAATCCTATGTAGTTATATTATGAAGACTGTTAGAGCACATTTGTTTAGATATATGTTTACTTGTTAGTTCGTATCAATATATAATTCAGTTAACCGGATATTCATTTTTTCTATTTATTTTATTTACATACCATTGATATGGTTTGTATTTGTTTTGGGCGAAGTGATGAATGCATTTTGGGTCATTCTTTTTTTACAATTGAAAAAATTAAATATTTATGCAGATATCCGATTATTTATTCAGTTATACCAATATTTGTGCCATATTGTCATATATGATCTCTTGTTATTTTTTCTAAAATAGCTTACACACTATTAATCTTTGTCCAACTTTCCAAATCTTCAAAAAATATTCCTATTAAATGTCTGCAGTTTACCTTTGTACGTAGGGTTGTACTTAGATTTAGTTTTTGACAACAAATCTATTCCACACAACAAATCAACATTTTATTAGGTTATAGAGACGTACAAGAGAGTAGAAATAAAATTGCAATCACTGCCAATATCCATATACCTGACTTTTTTAATTGTTCATGATCACCTAATTACCAAAGGGAAATTTGTAAATATAGAAGAAAAAAAATAGCCGCACTCTCTCTATGCTATAAATTGAAATATAAATTATACATCTAGTATAATATTTTGTGTAAACCTAAATAAACCCCTATTGTAAACCCAAATTGAGTTTTTAAGAAAAAAATTCAATTACTTTTAAAAAGTTAAACAAATTGAAAATCAATTTGGTGCGAAATTGGCTTGATCGGGCATTTGCAAATGATGAATGAAGAGCAGAATAGTTGAGTCTGATCATAGACATGCAATTATAATATCAGACGTAAAACAAAGGAGGGGAAAAAGATGTTCTACTTTGATAATCCCTTGACACAAGACGAAGCTTTTAATGATTATGTAAGGACGAGTTGAGATCATGGAGGTGGGTGTGATATACCAATCACTACAAGAATTTGACGTTGCAGGAACAAAATAGCAAAGTGGAAAAGGTCACATATTACAAATTCTGCAAAAATATACAATCTCTCATCATTATGATTGATTCTGCCCATTCAAATATATTGGTATCTACTAAGTTAATCTCTGAGATGAAACAAGAATTGACTAAGCTTTACAAAGATGAAGATATTTAGTGGGAATTTAAAAGCAGAGTCCAATGGTTAGGAAAGGGAGATAGAAATACTCGCTTTTATCATGCACCAACAAAGAAACAAAATTGTTTCGATGAAATATCTTAATGGCCATGACCTCTATGGAAACACATATATCCATCACGAAGGTAAACAATATTTCTCAGAATTATTCACCTCTTTTGCACCCATAAATATTGCAGAATTTGGAGAATATTTCCATATATATCACCATTAAAGAATGATTACCTTACAAAGGAAGTCACCTCTGGTGAGGTAACACATAGCATCTTTTCAATTGGTGCAACAAAGGCTCCAGGTCCAGATGATTTCAGAACAAGTATCTATCAGCGATATTGGGAAACAGTTGGGCCGATAATGGTAAACAAGGTCAAAACATTCTTTGCTACAAGAGGATTTTCGAATACTTTAAATCACACTAACATGTGTCATATTCCAAAGATAACTGATCCAGTGACAATGAAAGACTTTCGACCCATTGCTCTATGCAATGTTATTTACAAGGTTGTTTCAAAGATAGTGGTTTTTCGTTTAAAAAAGATGATTACCCATGTCGTCTCTGAAAACCAAACGGCTTTCATACGTAGTTGCCAAATCACAGACAACATCCTCATTGCAAACGAGGTCTTTCTTTCCCTACGGGTACGTAAAAGATGTGCTACTTCCTATATGGCGATGAAAACTGATAATAGTAAAGCATATGATCATATAGAATGAGAGTTTTTAGAAGTACTTAGGAAGAAGGGGTGTTGTGAAAAATGGATATCATGGATTAAGAAGTGTGTTTCTTTAATCTCATTTTTGATACTCATTAATGGAAGTCCATGTGGAAATATCAAAGCTTCCCGTGGGATTTGGCAAGTTGACCCTTTGTCACCATATCTTTTTATACTATGTGTGGATGTACTTAGTTCTGTACTCTATAAAGCTGAAGAACAACATGCATTGCAACCACTGCAATGAGTGTGGGAGGACCGGCTGTCTCCCACTTGCTTTTCGCTGATTCCCTATTTTTTGTTAAGGCATATACTCTTAACAGATCTACGCTTTCACGAAATTTTAAATTGTATGAGAGATTATTGATACAACTAATAAATAGAGATAAACCATCTTTCACACCTTCATATCTATGCATTATTAGATAGTCAATGGTTTTTTTAGAAGCTGTCCGACCACCATTTCCTACTTGATGTAGCACATGTATGATTCTATGGACTAGTACTCTATCTCGTCTTTCTTTATCTACAACGAATCCCATCCTTTTAGGGGATCAAATTTCCACAAACCACAAGAGGCCTACATATGCATTTTATTCAGCGAAAGAGTCAAAGGTATTTTGTGTTTTCAAAAAGAACATGTTAAGAACAAGGGAAAAACAAAAGAGACACACAAATTTAAACAAAAAAATGATTAAGAAACAAAGAAATGAAATTTAAGATTTGGAGAATATCCTTTTGACAGATTTTGGAGAGATTTAAGGAATATTATGATTAAGAATTTGGTAGAACACAAATTATGTCGTCCGTAGATAGAGGATAAACTGGTAGGATGTATAATCCTGCTGAGGTAGAATATATTACTGAGATAGATAACAAAATCACACTGTCCTAGAGTATAGATATATATGCAGATTTCATGTTTCTACGTTAGTAGATATAGTAGACAACTGTAATACTCCAAATCTACCGTAATTCATATCGTAGGAAAAATAACATTTAATTCATTATGCGGTGGTAAAATATTAACCACTAAGTAGATATTACGGTTTAAGGTTTGTAGATATGTATGTAGTTATCTGAAACTATAATCTACGGGTTTGTAGATATTCGAAGATCAAAATATAAAATTTTGTTCTACTGATAATTACTCAACCAAAATATTTTTATATGATTGTTTCTTTTTATATACATTATATATAATTTTCATATTTTCCGACTCCTAAAATAATTTATGTGAATTTTTAAAGTAGGCTTGACGTATCTTAAGTGTAAAATGAACTAAAAAATTTTTATAGCAAATAGACAATGTAGTTGCTTTTTTGTTCTATTTTAACAAATTTCTCAAGTTTTTATTTATATTCACCTAAATGACTCTAAATATTTCACATATAATAAATTTAAACCTTGAATAAAAAAATAATACAAAATATTAGTAAATGATATAAAACTAATATTTTGTAGTAATACATATTCAATAATAGGCTACATTATAAATTAAAGAAAGACACGAAACTTTACTTCAATATGAGGATTGTATTAAATAATCTAATTTCATTCTATATCAACATTTGCTAAAATATAATTTTGAGAAAATTATATATACAAGAAAATTTACAAAATAATATTATATTTATAAAATTTAAATTGTTTCATTATATTTAAAAATAAAAACATTATGCGTGTGGCTTAAACTGTAATTTAACTTTTTCTATTCATAAAACAACAACCAACCAAATCTAAAACTAAGTTTGTGAATATAAATATTCATAATATAGATATCCGAGTTTGCCAACTCAAAATATATCGAAATATTAACATTATAATATAACTGATTATTATATAATTTATTTACTTTATTAGTATTTTTTTACATTACATAGTACCAGATTTAATTTAACTATATTATAAGTTAAATTTTGCGCCAAATAAGGATCACCACCTCATCAACCAGTTTACGAAATAAGCAAGATGACTCCAATAAGAACAATTTAACCTCAAACTGTTATTGGACCGGTTTATCGAAGCTTTTAATAAACCACTTCTCATCCCTAATTAATATGGTAAAAATAAATTAAAATCGCCAGAAAATTTCTCGAAGCCGGAGGAGACTAAGAAGAGGCGACGGGGAAAAGATTCAGTGTGTGTTGTTTGCTGCTTCCTTCTCATGGAGATTCTCCAAGCTACCTCTAAAGGTATAATATCTCCTCAATTTTCGATTTCGCGACTCTCGAAGAGCTCTCTGTAACACCATTTACGTTTTCCAGTTTCATTGAATGTGTGTTTGATTGATGACAGGTAGCCACAAAAGGAAGCGTGATGATGGACTCGGTCTCGGTTCTGAAGCAAAGCGGCTTAGGAACTCATCCAAAGTTACAGACTTTTCTCAACCCTTTGCCGTCAGAAACATGCTTGAAGCTTTAGACGGTGGGCAAGTTCGGCAGTGTTACGAAAGAATTAGAAGAGGTCGCTAACCTGAGGATGGAACTGGTGAAGCGTTGTATATGGTTATATCCATCACTGGCGAGTACTGTGTTTGGAGCAGACGATGGTCAAGAGCTTATGAGTTTGGAAAATCAACTTGCTTTGGATTGTGTCATCGACTTGGATGGTGATGATGATACTGATGCTTCCAACAAAGCTCTCTCTGTAGTTCCTTCGACTGAGATTGTTATTCTTGATTCTGATGATGAAGATGTTGAGAGTGAGAAGCCCAAGTATCCGTTTCAGTCAAGTCTTGTACAACATCAGAAGAGTCTAGGTGATCTGCAGCCTGTGACACCACAATTCGCTTTTGAAGAGGTTGTTTTGGGGAAGGGCAAAGAGATGTCTTTTGCCATGGTGGTAAGTTCCTTTGTCTTTCAACCTTATGTGGTGGTACTGCATGAAGGTTACAAGTTAGATGTCGCCTCTGTATTGAACTTTCCTGGTTTTGTAATTTTCACAGGAGGGACAAAGTAGCAGAGGCAACCTCCTTGCCATAGAAAGCGGTATGGCTATTGACAAAGATGTCTACGTGGGACAAACAAGGAGAGAAAAGCTCCTTGCCATAGAAAATGGTGTGGTCAACGATAAGGGGGTCTATGTGGGAGTTGAAGATGATGAAAGTGGTGATGAGTCTGAAGCAGCAGATGAGGATCTTGGTAATATCTGGAATGAAATGGCTATGTCAATAGTATGCTCAAAGGTATATCCGTGTAGTGTTTCTAGTGCTCTTTTCGATTTATTGTATCTGATATAATTAGTAGTTGTGAAGTCTCCTTTTGTTTTAGTCTTTATGTTATGGTTTTTTTCTGCTACTTTTGTTCATTGAGATCACAATAAACGTGTAGGATGTAGAGACTTCACGTAATGAATCAAAGACCAATGAAGTGGAAGACTGTGAGCACTCTTTTATTCTAAAGGACGACATGGGTTATGTTTGCCGTGTCTGCGGAGTTATTGACAAAAGCATCTTAGACATTATTGATGTGAATTTCAGTAAAGTAAGTCTCTTTCTTCTTATACTATACTAATGGCTATCACCTCTAACAACTTGTTTTGTTGTAGGCGAAAAGAAGCACGAGAACATATGCTTCTGAAACTCGAATTAAAAAGTTCGGCGAATCTGATTTTGAGATTCAGTTATCTGAAGAAGGGTTGATGATAGGTGGACTTTCTGCTCATCCAACGCATGCTAACAAGATGAAGCCTCATCAAATTGAGGGGTTCCAATTCCTTTGCAGCAACTTGGTAGCAGATGAGCCTGGTGGCTGTATCATGGCTCATGCTCCAGGTTCTGGAAAAACCTTCATGATCATCAGTTTCATGCAGAGCTTCCTTGCAAAGTATCCTCAGGCTAAGCCACTGGTTGTGCTTCCAAAGGGGATTTTATCTACTTGGAAAAGAGAGTTCGTGAGATGGCAAGTTGAGGACATACCACTGCTTGACTTCTACAGTGCCAAAGCAGATAACCGTGCACAACAGCTGGCTATTTTGAAACAGTGGATGGAGAAGAAGAGTATCTTGTTTCTTGGTTACAAGCAGTTCTCAACCATTGTCTGTGATGATACAAGTACGGAGTCACGTTCTTGCCAGGAGATATTGCTGAAAGTACCTTCGATTCTCATTTTGGATGAAGGGCACACTCCAAGAAACGAGGACACAAATGTATTGCAGTCCCTTGCTCAAGTCCAAACACCAAGGAAAGTTGTCCTCTCAGGAACGCTTTATCAGAACCATGTAAAGGAGGTTTTCAACATTCTGAACCTCGTTCGACCCAAGTTCCTCAAGTTGGATACTTCCAAGTCTATTGTTAAAAGGATCTTGAGTCGTGCTCCTATATCCCATGTCAGGTCTCATCTGGGAGGCAGTTCAGATGTATCTGCAGCTTTCAATGAAATTGTGGAGCACACACTGCAGAAGTGCGAGGATTTCAAGATGAAAATTAACATGATCCAAGATCTGAGGGAGATGACAAAGAAGGTGCTCCATTACTACAAAGGAGACTTCCTAGATGAGCTTCCTGGGCTTGATGATTTCACTGTGGTTCTCAATCTGTCTCCAAGGCAGTTGACTGAAGTGAAGAAGTTGAGGCGCGAGAAGAGAAAATTCAAGGTTTCAGCTGTGGGGAGTTCAATTTACCTTCATCCGAAGCTGAACGCTTTCTCTGAAAAGTGTGATAATGTCTCTGATACAACTATGGACGAAATGCTAGAGAAGCTAGATGTGAATGAAGGCGTCAAAGCAAAGTTCTTCCTTAACTTGATAGACCTGTGTGACTCAGCAGGTGAGAAACTCTTGGTTTTCAGCCAGTATCTCGTGCCTCTGAAGTTTCTTGAAAGACTAGCTGCTCTAGCTAAGGGATGGAAACTAGGGAAAGAAGTCTTTGTTCTAACAGGTGAATCCAGCGCTGAGCAGCGTGAGTTTTCTATGGAAAGGTTTAACAATTCGCCAGACGCCAAAATCTTCTTCGGTTCGATAAGGGCTTGTGGAGAAGGTATCTCTCTAGTTGGAGCATCTCGCATATTGATTCTGGATGTTCCTTTAAACCCTTCTGTGACACGCCAAGCAATCGGAAGAGCTTTTCGACCCGGACAAACGAAGAAAGTGCATGCGTACAGATTGATCGCGGGGTCATCACCTGAGGAAGAGGATCACAACACTTGCTTCAAAAAGGAAGTCATCTCAAAGATGTGGTTCGAGTGGAACGAGTACTGTGGATACCGTAACTTTGATGTAGAGACAATCGATGTGGATGATGCTGGTGATATGTTCCTTGAAAGTCCTGCCTTAAGAGAAGATATAAGAGTTCTCTACAAAAGGTAACATCTGAACTAAGAGCATATGTAAACATAAGTCATCATCTCTCTCTCTCTGTTATTATATTAACTTCTGCAATGCTCCTTTTATTCAGGTAAACCAAAGACAATTGCTGACAGAAACTTGTTCTTGTGGCTTTGGACATGCTTCGGTTTTAGAAACCTGTCAATAAGATAACTTCGGGTAGATCCTTTTGGTCTTTATGAAAGATTGTTACGTCTTTTGGGCATGCGTTTGGTTTTGTTTCATGAAGTAGGAGTTTCTAGTGTTCTTTTGATGTTAAACCTTTAAGCTCACGTTGCCACTTATGCTATTGGAGTTTTCCTCGTTAATCTATAAATTTATATGATGGTTTACTTTCACAAAAGAATATAATTACTAGTACACTTCTCTATTGTTTTTTCAATCAAGCTACGAAATCCTGCAACAATTGTGAAGAGCCAAGCCGGTGTTGGCTGTTGCCGGAGTTTAAATACTGGAAACCGGCTCTGGGGATGGTATGCTCGTAGTTGTCTCCTCCGCTGGACATAGGTACATCAGCGCCGTGAAGGTCAGTATTCTGAATCCCTAACGTTAAAGACATCCCGCCACTACTATGTCCTGTCATCTCGGTGAGCATCATGAACCGATCGTCACCACCACGTGCCACCGAGTTCTGTTGAACGCTAGTGCTTGCAACACAGTTGTTGGAACTAGACAACACGATTTGCTGTTCTGGTCTGTTTTCGGGAGACAAGTTGGTAACATTCTCCTCCAATGCGTCTGTGAATTCTTCCTTGTACATCTCCTCTACCATCGGTTTCCAGAGACGCACACGTGCATTTATAAACCAGTTCGACACCTTTCAACAACCATCCGATCAAAACCACTACCAAAAGTAAACACAACAAACAAAGAACATTTGGATGACAGAAAAGAACACTACAATACCTGGCCACGGCTCAATCCTGTTTGTCTAGCTAGCATGATCTTGTCTGAATCCTTAGGATAACTAAGTACAGTTTTCAAAACAAAAACTGTTCAGACAATGGATCAACAATTCACGAGTATAGTATAGAGACTTACGGGTGGAGGAAATGCTCAAAGAGCCAAGCACGGAGAATCAAAACAGAGGAGTCAGGTAAACCGCGTTGAGGCCGCCAAGTGTGAGGTTGCATCACGCCTAACCTCTGCAATGCTCTCTGTTGCCTTACCTGTTGATCAACATTCCTTAACCTGCTTATCCCAACTCTTCCTCTCCCATCTAATCCATCATGTTCCCCTCCTAAACTTCTCCTTATCACCAAGATTTGTCTTGATATTGCATCCCTCAAACAACGAAAATGTCTTGATATGGTCTGTAACGCAAGAGCCGTGTATGGTTTAGCTGCTCCATTTCCGGCTATTACATCAAAAGATGACACAACTATCTGCATCTGATGGTAATACTGCTTGTATCTTCTGTCCACCTTTAGACAAAACAATCAAAACACATTATCAAGGGATCTATCATTATTGAGCACAAAGTATATTTGTCTTAAGGTGGATTACCTCGTCCAGTATCGATAAGAGTTTCGACAACTTGTTCTGCTGTTCTTGTCTCTCTGATTGAGGTAAATCAGGGTTCGTGCTTGATTCTTGATGACTCTTCTCTTTATCTTCTTCGGTCTTGTCTCCTTCTGGCTGAAACTGCTTCAAAGCTTTCTTAACATTAACAGCTTCATCCAGTAGCTCTTGAGCAGCCTTGAGATACTTTGACTTATGAAACCCCGAAACAACTTGCGTTGCGTATTCATTGTTGTGGCCTCTCGCTGTCTCGATCTGCGAGCTGAGTCCAAGGGACAGTCCCTGTCCCGTTGTGGGATGCATCATCACTGGGAAGCAGGTCCTGTCATTGTCTTCTTGATCTCTCCAAGAACCAGAATCTTGAATCTCCACCACTCGTGAAGCTTCTCCACCGAAACTAGACAGTACTTGAATATCTTTTGAAGCTAAGTCATTGTTAGCTTCTCCAGGAAATGTGTCTGAGTAGGAAACTGCAGGATTCGTGTAGATCATTGCGTTTCCAAAGACTAACTCGGATGCATTTGATCTGGAATAAATGTCACTATTTTTGTAATAAGTTGTCATAGTTTCTCCTTCTTCTTATGATCAGATCAAACTTATCTGAAGCAGGATTGATCTGTTGCAAGATTTAAACACAATTAACACTAAACTCTTGGCCAAAGAAGATAGTAAACAAAAAAACTTTCCTTTTTAGGTAGGGATAATAGATGCTTTAAAGCCGGTTGGTGCTTGAACTTGCTTCTTGATTTTTCTTCTTAGTTTATTATTTGGCGAGGGTAAGAAAAAAGAAATCAAAATGTTTTAAACTACAAATATGTTTAGTAGAATCTGAGGTAAGATCTAAAACCCTCTCTTAAACCCTAATGTGTCTCTCTCTTCGGCATTTTGTTTTGTTTGTTGCATAAAATTGACTGGAGCAATAGCAACCATACAATCATATTCTTCTTCTTATTAATATATTATTTTTTTAAAATACAAGATATGTTTTTTTCTTACTATAAAAATACAAGATATTCCTAATTAGTTATTGAGAATAAAGATATTCATATTCTTCTAAGATGATATGTTCATCAAGCATATATTTGGAGAAAAGACAAAAATTAATGGACATTTTCATATCTAGTTTTGGTACAATACAACTTAAAAATATTCTAAGTCCGATTTGCACTTTAACAGCACTTTTAGCGTAGTTTAGTGGATATCTGACTAAAAATAATAAAAATGAAAAAAGAAAGAGAAAATGAAATACTTTTCATTTCAAAATTTGTGATGAAATACTTTTCATTTCAAAATTTGTGAAAACACTCTCAAGAAACTCTAAACATACATGTATCTTAATATAGTGGCTACATTTTGTTAACTTCAAATTTTAATTTATTTAATATATTAAAATATGAATAATATACTGATGAAATGATGCACTAAATATATTTTGTGTAGAACTATTTATCTTTTATAAGATTAGGTGGAATAATTTGATTAGACGTGTCGAAGTTTACACACGGATGCTTACTACTTTTTCAATTGGTAAGCTTTTACAGTTTCTTCTTCTTTGTCTTTAGGGTCCCAATGGTGACGGCGGTTTTATTAATATAAGCGGTGTGGAATTGAAGTGCGGTACGGTGCAACTGCGATTCATGCGGTTTGCGGGACAATTACAGTTTTGATAAAAAAAAGTAGTGCAGTTTTGATTATAAAAAATTGCGGTTTTGATAAAAATAATATAAAATAAATTATTTTTGAATATATATTAAAATTTTAACTAAAGCTTTTTTACTATTAAATTATTTACTTGAATATTGATGCTATTAAAATATAAAAATTGTTTTTGTTTCTTATGATTTGATTTAGTAAATAAAACTGGGAAATAAAAAATTATTTGGATATGTACACCGTGTGGATCTTTTTAAAAAAATGAAAATAGAGCAAATCTTTCAAATAGATCTTTTTAAAGTTTTTGTCATTTTAATTTTGAATATTTTAATATATATATTTTTATTTAATTTTAAACCTCACCCCTAAAACTTTATCTCATAACTTTAAATTCTAAGTTTAAATTAGTTAACCCAAAGAGTATAAATGTATATTTATACCCTTTAATAAACTTTATTTTGATCATTTTTTTCTTTGAGTGCTATTTTGGGAACAATTTTTTAAAATATATTTTAAAGTATTTCTCATGAAAATATGTAACATTATTAAAATATTAACAAGTTAAATAGAAAAAAAAGATTGTGTACATAAAGAAAGATTGATAAAAAACAAGTTAAATAAAAAATAAAATAATAAAAAAGATTGTGTACGTTCTTTATTGGATATTTGATTATTGTATAGGAAAATACAATTTACTTATAAAGAAGTATGAATCGTACCATATGTGATGTTCAAACTAAAAAGTGCGTTATTTATTAAAAACATAACAACTAAAAATATTTTTTTGTTGAGTGCGTTATTTCACATGAACCGCATTTTTAACATCAGTTTTGTTGATTGGTAACATATACAGATTTTTGTCAAATCACCTCAAATACGCACCGCACTCTTGTCTCCATTCATAGCCTTAAAGTTCATTTCTCAACATTTTTTGTTCTTTTTCAAATATTATCCTGTTGTGATGGTCCACATGCTACTAACTAGTTGCATTTGCATAGAACTTTTTTTTTGTAAAAAACGAAAAGAATGAAAACACTTTTCCTTATTTTTTCTCATAAACAGTGAAAATGCCCTTTTCCCCCACTCAGATTTGTCTTCTTATGTTAATAGTTCCAAGATATTTACGGGTTAATACCATTTATTTCCAAAATGTTTATGTTACAGTTCATGAGTGTAGGTCCATATCTTTAACATGGTGGAGCTGTTTATAGCTTTAATACTTAATTAGCTGCAAAAAAGTTGAGTAAAAGTCGAACTCAATGCAGTATAAAATGATGAAATATCTTGAATTTATGTCAGAATAGATACAAAATTAAACATTTAAAAGGAAAAATTAGAAACATTTGAAATTAAAAACGAGAAAATATTGCATATAAAGTTTTGGGGTGGATAATTGAAAAACTTGAATTGATGGGTGGCCAAAGGAAAGGAAAAGATGTCTGAATTGGGTCAGAGATGGCAGAATGAGAAAGAGGGGTACTTGGTCAGAGTCAGCCTCAGGGATAGGGAAGAGTGACACTTATTTACGACCAACCAACACTGCTTTACAATAATGATAAGAACAAATAATGCAGACGATAGAGGGAAGGAGAGAGGGAATATAGTAAGAAATGAAGCGGGACTTTTGGCTGGGCAATAAGAGAATTGTGATGTTAAAAATGAGGTTTTGAGGTTAGCTTGTAATAAGAAAACTAATACATAAACACTCATTTTCGTTGACACTAATCTAGTATTTGGTGTCCTTGTTAGCTAAATGAAGTTGAACTATAGGTTTAGTCATGACCCATCTAATCAGATATCAGTTTGCGGGTGTTTAATCTGCTTGTAACTAATGGGCTGAGTTCATATTTTCTATCTTTGGTTTTTAATATTTTGTATATTAAGGGCAAGTTGACCCAAAATACGTGTGTTTAATTTTTTTTTGATTGGTCTATGAGTTTTGAATATTGTTTGTGAATCGTCCTGTTAAAGCACAACAATGTGAGTTTTGATCCAAAATAAAAAAGCACAACAATGTGAGTTGAACTTCTACATATGTTTGGACTGTCTATACTATTTAAATTGGTTATATTAATTGTACCCGTTCACATTAGTTACAGTTATTATTATTTAAATTGATTAGACCAAACTCTAGAGGACATCATTTAAAATGTGTAATTTAATAGGATAGTTTAATAGGACTAGTGTATATTCTCGTTTTTCAGAAGCATATTTCTAAATCATTATACTGTACTTTTCACTCAAATATTAGAATAAGTATAAAAATTCAATATCAATAGTTTAGACACTCTACGTTGTCGAAAATGTAGTTTTTAAATAAGTTAAATGAAAATGTAGTTTTTAAATAAGTTAAATGAAAATGTAGTTTTTAAATAAGTTAAATGAAAATGTAGTTTTTAAATAAGTTAAATGAAAATGTAGTTTTTAAATAAGTTAAATGAAAATGTAGTTTAAAATAAGTTAAATGAAAATGTAGTTTTTAAATAAGTTAAATGAAACTGTAGTTTTCAAAATAAATTTTCCTATTGACGTACATTTCTAAATTTTCTCTATATTTAATCTTGTTCAATAAGATTAATTGATACATATTTTTAGAAAGCTTATGAAATGCATGAAGATTAATTGATACATATTTAGATTAATAACTCTTATGTTAACTAATCTACACTTAGGATTTAGAGTTATGGATTGGGTTTTGGAAATACGGTTTAAAATTTTAAAAATAACAAAATATATTTAAATTTTCAAAATAAAAGTCTATTTTGGTCATCTTTTTTCTTGGGGTTTATTTTTATGACAAAAACTTCAAAAAATATTTTTGAGAGATTTACTCTTAAAAAATTATAATTTTTTTTTAAAATGACATAAAATTTTGAAGAACTTTTTTGTAATAAAAATCCATATAATTATAAAAATATAATTAAATAATATTTTGAAATCAGTAATATATTTTTATATTTTTATTATTATATTATTTAATGTTACATTTGAATATATTATTTGAATGGTGATGTATGAGTTATTACCATACACTACAAGAAAACAAAAGCATAATGACTACACATTTAGTCGTTAGTTCGTCGTAATAGACTTGTTACGATGAACTAACAATGATATGTCTTTAGTCGTTATTGGCTCGTCGTAATGAACAAATCATCGTAAAATCGTTGTAATATTCACGACTAACAACATTCGTCATTAACTCGTCGTAAAGGAGACGTAACATTACATTCTTTAATTTGGTCGTACACTTTTCGTAAACTATCGTCGTAACCTATTCGTAAATTGTAGAGGTTAAAATCATGTTAAACGGTCGTAAATGTTATGACAAATTAACATCGACTGTCGATGTAAATTATTCGTAACAATTACGGCCACTTTACATCGGCTGTCTATGTTAATTCCTCGTAATGTTTACGACTAATTTACGTCGTTTCTATTAATTTAGGAAAATTATACTTTTAATTTTAAATTGAAATATTTATAAAATTGTTGAATTTCAAAAATTTAAAAGGAAAAATCTAATATATACACAATATAATATATAAAATATAATAATATCCAAAATATAAAACCAAAAAAACTTAAGTATTAAGGTTTAGGTCGTCGAAGAGCTGAGAACTATGGTGCTCGCCATGTCGCTCTATCTCCATCTGCTCTTCTAGAGTGGGGTCGAGGTTAAAGGTCAGACGTAAATTCCGACACATCTGTGCAAGCGTCGGGTTTGTCTCTGCAATGAGATCGAACATCCCCGCCATGGCCCTAATTTGGGTGATGTCGACGTGGTTGTCCGTCCAAAGCTCCGATATGACCTGGTTGGCATCCATCAAATCTGCCTGAAGCTGAGAATCTTCCTGCCTTCTTGCAGTGTAGGCTGCTATCGCCCATGAGACATCGTTCACCGTACCGAGTCCGACCATTCGTCCTCTTTTCTTGGGGACAAACTTCAGTTAATGAAATGAATATTAGTAAATATATAAAAGTAAAAGATTAAAATGTATATAAACATATATTTAAAAGATTGAATATTTTACCTGCTCAAAATTTTTGTCTTCTTCGATGGTGGACAACTGGACCGGTTCGCGTTCAAGATTTTGTTGCGATAACTCAGTCTGGACCTCCTGGAATCGTTGTAGATAATTTCTGCTCCACATCGTTGTCGTCTTGTAAAGTCGGAAAAAGATGGTGATGCTCTTTCCCGAGCGGCCTACAAATATTTTATAACTAAATCATGCATTCAATAAATAATTCATTAATAATTAAAAAAATAAGAAAGAAGACTTACAATTTTTAAGGTCACTCCGGCATGTGGGATATGTCCGGAAGTATAGACTAGTGGTAAATTACCATCAGGATCATGTGTCAACCGGGCGACAGAGAAAATGTTAGATGTTTGAACTGACCGACGCAAAGTCCAATAAACCTTCATGCCAGTCCAAACGTAATCACTAATGTAGATGTGTTTTGGGTCATCCTCTAAAACCTTCCACGTCACCTTCCAGTCGCCAACAATGTTCTTCGGGCGAACCATCGCCTTAGCGTTGAATGCTGTCTTCACCTACTCATTGACAGCAATAGACCAATTCCATTTTTGCTGAAAAATAAAAAGAAATAAACTTCAAAACAAAATAAAAAGAAATTAATAACTAAAACTCACCGCAAAGCACCAAGTCCTCCGAACGTGGTCCGGTGTAATTGACCAATTCGGATGGGGTTATGGGAAGTTTGCCTTGATAATATCCGAAATGCTCCATCCCAAGCAATTGTCTGTCGGACACCTGAAAAATTTGAAAAATAAATCAGACAGATATATAATTGTAATAAATGCAATTAAAACTTTAATAATTTAAAAATATATAAAAATCACCAAAAAGTGTTGACTGGTCGATCACGGTCGATGATGCCTAAACCTTCTCATCCCGGCATTTGGAGGAGGTCTTCCCTCGTAAACCTAGCATTCAGAGCATCCAATGGCACCATCAAATCCTGATGGAAAACTGCAGGAGCAGGAGCAGCTTCAGGAGCTGGGGGAGCATCATCATGAGCTGTGGGAAGCTGCTGAGGCTGGTGTGGAGGAGGCTCATACGAAGCAGGAGGCACATACGGAAGTGGAGGAGAGGACGAGGCATAGACGGGTGAGTCGTCTGCGGTGATCTTCCCTGAGATTGGCTCTCAGGGACAAACTCCTAGGCAAATGCAGTGCCAGAGCTAGAAGCTGATGGATCATCTTGCCCACTGAGAAATGTAGACGCATAGGAGGGTCTGGTGTTTCTAAGTCTCTTCCTATCGCTAGCATCCATATTGTCGATTTGTTTAAAAAACAAAAAAAAAATTAAAATTATGATTAGAAACAATTTTAGTCCGTTATTAAATATTAATCTAAAACTAATTCCAAATCTAATGTAATTCCATCCTAAACTAATTCCAAACCTAATGTAATTCCATCATAAAATAACCACCTAAAACTAAACAAAAAAACATACATTATAGAGAGGATCGATGGTAGAGAGAGAGAGAGAGAGAGAGAGAGAGACGAAGGAGAAACTAAATGGTTTGTCTGATTGAGTTTATATAGGGATTTTTAAATCATCGTAATGTAGAAGTAACGGTAAGACGACATAGGGACGATGCACATTTTTGTGATTACGACGAATTAGGGACGACTCGCGTTTTGGCGATTATGATGACTTAGGGACCACCGACGTTTTGGTGGTTACGACGAATTAGGGAGGCCCCGTGTAGTTTTAACTACTAAGTTACGACGAATTAGGGAGGCCCCGTGTAGTTTTAACTACTAAGTTACGACGAATTGTGGTTATACCCTAGCATCAAAACCCCAAACCAATAACTTCTAACTTATTAACATTCCTTTAAATTCTTAACCTTAAACTATAACATATAATAACTTATTTTCATATGAACTTTTTATTTAGACATTGATTTGTTGCATAAGTAAAAAGATAATGCAATACAATGAATTTAACAATAAAATGAAACATAACATTGTAACATAATTAAATTCACTCGTCATCAGAACCATCACTCGGGTCATCACTAGGATCATCACTTTCTTCAAATTCATCTTCGTTGGCTCCGTCCACCATATCATCAGCACGATCTTCATATCCTAGATTTTGCGGATCAAGTAAGATTTCATCTGTAGGTTGTTCAGGTACTTCCACTTCATTTACGAAATATTCTTGCAAAGGCGGTTGTTCATCACTGAATACTCAGCCCCGAGGTATTACTTTTATAGCGTCTAACCAAGATATTCTAGATTGTCTGATCCTCGAATATTGAATAAAACAAACTTGCTCTTCTTGAGATGCCAATATGAAGGGTTCAAATTTGTTGTACCTTCATGCAACATTGATATCAACAACTCCAAAATTGCTATACCGAACACCTCTATTGACGGTGGGGTTGAACCAGTCACATTTGAAGAGGACACATTTCATCTTCACTAAACCGGGAAATTTCACTTCGATGATCTCTTGTAAGATCCCATAGAAATTTGTTTCACCTTTCACACATATTCCATAGTTCACCATTGTTCAAATACTTCCATACTCGTAAGTGTGAAAAGTGTAAGCTCGTGTGAAATACATAGGAGATGGGGTGACCTTAGCGACCAGACCTTGTACAAATTCGTGAAACCACCGAGGATAGAATGAATCATCATAATCAACCTGACCTTAGCGACCAGACCTTGTATCAATTCCTGAAACCACGGAGGATAAAATGGATCATCATAATCAAGCTGTAATTTATATATAACTTAATTAATATGTAATTTATAATAAAATTACTAACATAATTAGTTATATTGTGATTTATACTTGCGTTTTTAACTACTTCACGAAGTGTTGCTCTTTCCTTTTGTTGAGATCATTAGTTGATATTCCTGGTATAGCTTCTTCAACCTAGGCAAAGAACTTACTGTTTTGCAAATAATCATTAATTTAGTATTGCAATAATTATATATAAAGTAAAATTTCAGAGCGTAAATAAATTAATTGCCAATCAAATGACTGCATCTCCTGTGAGCGTCTTCTGTACTCGACCACCAAACTTCTTTCAGTTTTCCACATAGACATCAATTATGACAGAAAATATTTGGAACACCTTCTACAACATATGTCGACATAACACCACCATCATCATATTTGCTCAGAGCTCTTTTCCGTGTCCGGATTTGTGACTCAAAGTAGTACGTCGTGAAGTGAGATGTTTCCTCAGTCAAACTCCCAACAACTATTGAACCTTCCACCCATGCACGATTTTTTGCTTTCCCCATCAAAATTTCATGGATCGCTCGTAAGGATACATCCATCCATTATGAAGAGGTCCACAAAGCAATGTGTAACACCCGTGTTCTGCAATCTGAGCTGGATCAATTTAAGGACATGTTTAGCTGGACTGATAAGACGATCCAGATAGTGTGGAGCTTGTCGTCTGGATATGATGGTCGGTTAGGACAATACTGTTGGGTCCGGACGTAATTGTTGAGTTTGTCAGACAAAACTGGTCGGATTCGGACAAGGTAGTTGGACTTGTCATCCCAGACCAGTTAGTCTATGTATGGACTGAATGAAGCACGTTTTGGTGGGAACCATTATTAAACCAAACGTGTACTGTTAAGCCAAGGAAAGTGGCGGGAACGGTTATCTGGCGGTTACTAGGTGGTTACCAAAAGCAGTTACTGGGTGGTTACCAAAAATGGTTACTGGGTCATGGAACTGCTAATGTGGTTATGGAACTGTCGGGAGTTAAGTAAAACTACCTGAGAGTAGTTACTAATTTATGGAGAAGGAAAAGGAAACCGCAATGATCAATTATTAGGCAGTTGGACCGAGAGAAAGAAATGCCGAGGGCGGTTACAGTAAAACGGTTATGGGCGGTTAAGGCCAAGGAGTAACCGCCCAAACTCCTTTTTATGAGGGATTTCGTGGTAGACTGAAGGAAAAAAACTCCTTTTTCCCGATTCTGGATAGAAAGAACAAGAGAAAAACACACAGAAACTATGGAGAGAGAGGGACTAATGATCGGATCCAGGAAAGGATTAAAGATGGACGATCATGATGGGAATCTACAGCCATAAAGCCGTTCTGATCATGGCGTGATCTGTGCATGAGGGGCGATCATGGTTTCTGGTTACAAAAAGAGAAACCAAGAGAATGAGGAAGAACTGATTGGAGATAAAGGGAGAGAAGGCCGGAGGACTGATCTAAGTGTTAGAAGGTGTTCGCGAGTTCCTTTGGCTTGACTAAGAGTAGATCCGATCAGTATTCTGATCAGATGGTGGCTTATGATCTGAGAAACATTGGTACTGGGTCGATGGGTACTCGTGTGTGTCAAGGATGATGCATCAGCCTGATCTGTGGCCGATGATGTGATGAACTGGGGAGGATGGGATCAAATTCATGTTCTGCTGGTTTGGGAGGTAATGGCTTAATTCAGAGACCCGAATACGTGGAGAAACCTTACTGATAGGTCGTGGATAAGGAAGACAGACTATCGGCCTAGTCTGTGTAAACCGAGAGGATCAAGTAGGATTAAGCGAGTACATAGCAGTCTGATCCGATAGGGTTTGTGTCTGATGTGACCCGGTAGAGATCAAGCAAGATCGAGCCGATCTGATCCGATGAACTGAGGTATGTTCGTGATGTGTACCTTGGATCGTGTATACTGGGCTTTGGGATAATCCGAGCCAAAGGATGTTGCTTTACTGATGGAAGCCGTATGATCGGCTGGGATAAAGGGAACTGGTAATAGAGCCGTGGTTCAGTCTGAGATTACCATCTGAGAGATGAAGACTGAGTGACTGTATGGTCAGTGTTCGAAATGGGATATTTGTTTAAGAACACAGAAGATTCGTTGGCTAAGACGAGGAAGATAGAGTCTGGGTCTGCTGGTCTGATCCATGGTTGGGCCGGGAGTAAGCTGGTTCAGGACGATCAACATAGGGATGGCTGTTGAGCCGTATGAGTGGTCTGTCTGATCAGCACGGACCAGAGACTGATTGTGGCATTAAGATGGTTAAGATACCAACTACTGGATGGTCTGATGGGCGGGTTGGCCGAGTGTAGATGTTCTGGTGACTTGGAGGAGTCATGTTCTGTTTTGAGGGCTGTAAGGCCGAGTTGTATACTATCTGATCTTGAGATGATCAGTGACTGACTGTGGAGTGTTAGTGTGGTTAGAATTCCGATGGCCTATTTGGGACTTGAGTCGTCTGTTCTTGCTACTTGTTCATGTGGGGATGGTTGGTTGAGTGATAAGGAACAAGGGGATTCGGTTAAAGTCTGATTGAGCTATAAGCTGGATAAGGGATCATGTAGACAGCACGGATGGAGTATATGGACGAACGAGCAGTCAATCAAGCACCATTTTAATAAGGTACATGTTTATAATACTGCAACTCTTAGTGTTTTTCTGGGATGCTGGTTAGTCTTAGCGAACTCTGTGAACTGAACTGAACCCCTCTGAGGAAAAATTATACAAAATTCCTAAATATAGGGAAAAATCTGCAAAGGGCCATTTTGGTCAAGGAAGGTGACCCACGAACGTAACGGCGGTAAGGAAATCCGGGTCGGGGTCTAACAAGTGGTATCAGAGTGATTACGGTTCTAGGACAAGGACTTATGCAAGATTCAAGTTTGTCTAGACCGAAAGGACGCGGATAATGCTAAGGGAGAAGCAATGAAGAACTGATTGAAAGACTTGATCTTGGGATTGATCTTAGTCAAAGTTGCACTTGTATGGGCGAGCTGTAACTTAGAAGTCTGTCATGAATGGAAACTGGAGTAAAGGTCGTTTGGAGAATGATCGGATTGCTGCTTAAGAGATGCTGGAATAATGAAGGGAGTTATTCAAAAATTTAGCTAAGTCATGGAACGACTTAGAGGTTCATAGAAGTCAATGGATCTGAATTCTGAAGTGAAGACACGAGAAGGATTGACTAAGAGTTTCTGAAGCTTAAGGAATGATAAGCGTACTGAAGTTAAGATGAATCAAGTGGTTCGAGAAAGCCAAAGTGATTCGGAATTGTCTAAGTAAGACAAAGAACTCTCAAGGACTAATGAGGTCGGATGTGGAAACTAGGATCTAATTATACTGGAACTGGAATGGACAAAACGTCCATAAGAGAAACTGGTGTTATACCTAAGGAAGTGATACTTCGGTGAACAAATATTCAAGGGAAAAGAGCCAAACGGATAAACATGAATTGCATGTTCTGGAACTGAATAGGGCAGGTGGTCCGAGAACTGAAATGAAGGTCTCAACGAAGGATGACCAAGAACGAAGTGTAACTGGTTAAAGCAATGGATGGATTGCTGAGAAATAATCTGGCCGAATCAAAGGATCGGGAAACTGAGATGGACAGGTCGTCCACATAAAGGTCTAAGGACAAATGACTAGGGCATTGGTGTCGGAATTTGGAGTTAGAGAGAACTCAGATTTGTGAATATGATATTGTGGAGAATGCTTAGACGGACTCTAAGATTTTCAATAGATTGACAAGCTGGTCCAGGAACTGGAACTGAAAGTTCGATGAATGGATTTGGAAAATCCGTGTAAGACTTACATGTTAGCAAGTGGCAATTGTAAGCAAGTCTGGATATTGAGAACTGGACAAAGGAATTGTCAAGGGGACTCGGCTCGATTGTCGTAGTAGACTTGTACGGTTCGAGAGTTGAGGTGATCAGAACAGGAAATTGGAAGTCATGTGTACTTTCCAAATACTAGTTGGGTGACCAAGAAACTACTCGGAGGTACCAGATGTGATAGATGATGGGTTGTAGTCGGAGGGATTGTATTAGTCTTGATGATCGATTCCTTTCATGCGAGAGTCTAAATCAGTCTAGGTGATTATTGCGGTGATGCTTACTAAGACTTATCTGGATCAAAATATGAGTGCTCGATCAGTTGGAACGATCATGCTACACGAGCGACTGAGTGTTTGTTAGACATGGCGGCTTTGGGAACCAAGTCGGTTTGCCGAAGAGTTCATGTGACTGTGGTTGTATGACCTTGGGAACCAGGTAGGTTTGCCAAGGCACGTACTGACGCCTATCAGTTGTGGCGTTTGTGGAAACCGAGTGTTTCCAAGACGTATATGTTACTGTCATCGCGTGTTCTGTTCTGGCGTCTGTGGGAACCAGAGAGGTCACCAAGACGTGTCTGTTATCGCGTCGATGGGACTAACTTAGTTTGCCATCATGTGTCTGTACTGGTGTCTGCAGAAACCGTGTTTGATGTCTGTGGGAAACCGTACTTCCCAAGGCATAAAACTATACTGTTACTGGAACTCAATGAGTTCACTACTGTGGGTTTCTGATCGCGATGAAAAGTGTGGATGGGAACTAGTGGAGAGTTTGCCATCACGTGTCTGTTGGACGTCTATCTGTTCTGTTTGTACTAGTGTCGTTAGAAACCGTAGAGCTTTCCAAGACATGACTGTGACTGAGTTAATGTGAAATAGATGGGTTGCCATTACTAGTTTGTGAACTGAGAAGGACTGAGAATCCGGAAAAGGAAGATGTGTAAAGGATCAAGTGTAGGATCCATAAGGAATGTCTATAAGGATCAAGAGAGTGATCGGGAAGGAAAATTCTGTAAGGATCATGAGTGATCCGTAAGAGTTAAAGAAGATCAGAAAGGGTCTTAGAAAGTGTGTGACGATCATAAGTGATCGGAAATCTGGTCAGGATCAGAGAGAGATCTGCGGAAACAACTGTAAGGATCAAGGTGAGAGATCCGTGTGTTTTGGAAATGATCAGATGTCCTAGCATTCAGAGTTGGTCCATGCTAAGGAAAGATCAGAGTATGCAAATCAAATAGTCTAGCCAGAGAATGGACTAAGACTGGTTTGGACTAAATCCTGAAAGGAATAAGATAAAGTCGAAAGAGTGACTGTGATCAGTAAGGAAAGAAGACTTGAAAAACTTAACTAAGGTATTGAGTTAAAACTTCGGGAAGTGAGGTAAAACGGTCAATACTATTGGGAGTCAAGTGTTCTCCAAAGTTTGTGTCTGATCACCAATATATTGCTCGGAAATAATAACTACTATGCTTAGTGAGTTACTGAACTGAGTCGGTGAGACTAAATAAGTGGTAAAGAGACCGGATCGAGAAAGTCGATAACTGAGTCGAATCCAAGTGTGGTTGCAATCCGGTGTTTAAAATTTAATAGCACGAAAGTCTGGAAAACTTTGTGGTCGAGTGACCGAAAGTATGTGAACTGAAGTAAGGCAACTGAGTGTCGGAAGTCTGGAATAATCTGAAGAGATAAAACAAGGTTCTATTAACCAGCTGAATTCGTGGACGAATTCATTCCAAGTGGGGGAGACTTGTAACACCCGTGTTCCGCAATCTGAGCTGGATCAGTCCAAGGACGGGTTTAGCTGGACTGATAAGACGATCCAGTTAGTGTTGAGCTGGTCTTCTGGATAGTGCTGGTCGGTTTAGGACAATACTATTGGGTCCGTACATAACAGTTGAGTTTGTCGGACAAAACTGGTCGGATTCGGACAAGGTAGTTGAACTTGTCATTCGAGACCAGTTAGTCTATGTATGGACTGACTGATGCACGTTTTGGTGGGAACCATTACTGAACCAAACGTGTACTGTTAAGCCAAGGAAAATGGCGGGAACGGTTATCTGGCGGTTACTGGGTGGTTACCAAAAACAGTTACTGGGTGGTTACCAAAAATGGTTACTGGGTCATGGAACTGCTAAGGTGGTTATGGAACTGTCGGGAGTTAAGTAAAACTGCCCGAGAGTAGTTACTGATTTATGGAGAAGGAAAAGGAAACCGCCATGATCAGTTATTAGGCAGTTGGACCGAGAGAAAGAACTGCCGAGGGCGGTTACTGACTTATTCTGGGCGTGGGGCAGTTAAGGAAAATGGTTATGGGCGGTTAAGGCCAATGAGTAACCGCCCCAACTCCTTTTTATGAGGGAATTCGTGGCAGACTGAAGGAAAAAAAAACTCCTTTTTCCCGCATCTGGACAAAAAGAACAGGAGAAAAATACACAGAAACTATGGAGAGAGAGGACTGATGATCGGATCCAGGAAAGCGTTAAAGATGGCCGATCATGATGGGAATCTACAGCCATAGAGCCGTTCTAATCATGGCGTGATTTGTGCATGAGGGACGATCATGGTTTCTGGTTACAAGAAGAGAAACCAAGAGAATGAGGAAGAACTGAGCAGAGATAAAGAGAGAGAAGACCGGAGGACTGATCTGAGTGTTAGAAGGTGGTTGCGAGTTCCTCTGGTTTGACTGAGAGTAGATCCGATCAGTATTCTGATCAGATGGTGGCTTATGATCTGAGAAACATTGGTACTGGGTCGATGGGTACTCGTGTGTGTCAAGGATGATGCATCAGCCTGATCTGTGGCCGATCATTTGATGAACCGAGGAGGATGGGATCGGACACATGTTCTGCTGGTTAGGGCGGTAATGGTTCAATTCAGAGACCCGGATACGTGGGGAAACCTTACTGATAGGTCGTGGATAAGGAAGATATACTATCGACCTAGTCTGTGTAAACCGAGAGGATCAAGTAGTACAGAGTAGTCTGATCCGATAGGGTTTGTGTCTGATGTGACCCGGTAGAGATCAAGCAAGATCGAGCCGATCTGATCCGATGAACTGAGGTATGTTCGTGATGTGTACCTTGAATCGTGTATACTGGGCTTTGGGATAATCTTTGCCAATGTATGTTGCTTTACTGATGGAAGCCGTTTGATCGGCTAGGATAAATGGAACTGGTAGTAGAGCCGTGGTTCAATATGAGATTACCATTCGAGAGTTGAAGACTGAGTGACTGTCTGGTCAGTGTTCGTAATGGGATATCTGTTGAAGAACACAGAAGATCTGTTGGCTAAGCCGAGGAAGATAGAGTCTGGGTCTGCTGGTCTGATCCATGGTTGGGCCGGGAGTAAGCTTGTTCAGGACGATCAGCATAGGGATGGCTGTTGAGCCGTATGAGTGGTCTGTCTGAACACGGACCAGAGGCTGACTGTGGCATTAAGATGGTTAAGATACCGACTACTGGATGGTCTGATGGGCGGGTTGGCAGACTGTAGATGTTCCGGTGACTTGGAGGAGTCATGTTCTGTTTTGAGGGCTGTAAGGTGGAGTGGTATACTGTCTGATCTTGAGATGATCAGTGACTGATTGTGGAGTGTTAGTGTGGTTAGCATTCTGACTGGTACTGGATGGCTCTATTTTGGACTGAGCCATCTCTTCTTGCTCTTAGTCATGTGAGGATGGTTGTGATACGCCCCGGTTCGAGCACCGACCTGCTTGGATCATGGACACGGCTCAAGATGGCGATCTTGTCGACCAGCTCGACTCAACCGAGGTTCATGATGCGCCCCAGGACATGGAACCAGCCCAGCACGGTGATCGGGACGTTCAGAACAATCCAACCGAGGTTCACCCGTCCAACCGTACCAGATCAACGGACAGTGTCGTCTACAGAATCAACCCGCGGACATCCGGAGATGACCTAAGGCTGGAACCACGACCTGATGAACGAATTGACCGTCCCACAGCAAGTCTTTCCCGACCCATTCGACATTCTAAGACCAATAGTCAAGCCAGAATTCAAGATCAACGAGTGGAACCTGAGATAGGACACAACACTTCACTTCTGGCCCGTTTGGTACGTACCGCATGGCCCGAAGGACATGAACATGACTTTTCCGACCAGATTGAAGATTTCATGATGATCGATCTTCTAATCTCTCTAAGGCAAGGATACTTAAGCTTACTGAAGATTTGGTTCAACTAAAGTTGTCATCCGTTCACAAAAGTTCATCAATCAACCACACGGACATACCACAGTGCGTCCTGCTCCTTACCGCAGTACACCCGCTGGGTACAAACGAACCTGGACAGTAGCTGAAGGGACATTTGTTGACCAGAGTAGATTCGGACGAACCTGGACAAGTACACCAAGGGTCATTCAACCAGATCAAGAACCGAAGAGTTATTTTGACTATTTTTCATCTTTTTCCACAAAACTCTAAGTCCTTTCACATACCTTTTGCTACTATAAATATGTACTCACAAGCCACGAAATAAATCAGATTGTTTTCCCCTTTTTATGAGTTTTTACTCTTTGTTCTTTGCTTAGAACATTTCTGGTTTCTTGGTGTGGTTAGCTTCAAGAGATCTCTCTAATCTGTTGGACCGGTGCGTCACATCCGGCAACGTTTAGAAATCCTTCGTGTTGGTGGACTTGTGCGTCATATCAAGCATCAAACGAAGTTGGGAATATCAAAGGCCTTCCGCAACCTTTGTGCGACCCTTCAATCCATCAGTTCTCCTTCCGGAGTTCATATCCATCCTTACCGATCGAGTGATCCTTATTTAGGGCGTATCAAGTGGTATCAGAGCCACTCAATCGGTATCATCTATCCATTCTTCTCATCTTCCATTTAAATTTCTTCAAACACTTCTTCTTCTTTCTATCTTGAACCCGGGCCCCTCATTACCCCCATATAAAAAAAAAAAAGAAAAGTTATAAAAAAAAAGAAAAAAAAAAAGAAAAGAAAAGAAAAGATTATATAAAAAAAAAAAGTTTCAAGTTTGTTGTTTGTGGTGTGGTGGTGGAAGAGTAAGCCTGCTGGCCGAAGAGAAATCCGGCCTTTGAGGTGGTTAAGGCGGGTTCCCCTTTAAATCTCTTATCTTTCTATCCTAAACACTTTGATCTTGCTTGGATTTGCCCATTGGGATTCCTTGATCTGTTCTCTTAGAACATTGAGAAGAAACTTGTGCGATCACCATAAAATCTGAGAGAAAACACTTGAGTGGGTGAGATTAAACACTTGAGAGAGTGAGGAATTTTATCTACTAACTTTTGTGTTGAGATTTTCAGGTTAAAATGTTTGGTCTTCACCGGAGAAGTAGCAAGGAGAAACTCTCACGACCATCTATCTCTCAAACTCTTTTTAAATATCCTGAAAATAGATTTGATGAGTTTGTTAGTGTGCAGGAAAAGTCAAAAAGGAGGAGCAAAGATCATGTCAAGAAATCCAAAAACGAAACTGTTCCAAAAAGGCAACCCTTTCAATTTGATATCCAACAATTTGTGAAAACTTTGTGAAGGAAGTGGACAAAGCCCTCAAGGACGTCAGCAAGAGCCACAAGAAGAGAACATCCACATGTGCACCAGTAGCTGAGCCATCCTTGTTCATCAACAAGAAACCCAAAGGTAAATCTGAAACCCATGTTGAGGAGTTTAAAGATTTTTCAGATTCTTTACCTACCTTTGATGAATATGATGACGAGATTATTGAAAGTTTGATGACTTGTGATGATAAATGTGATCTTCCTTCTCTGGAACCTGAGTTTGAAATTGATAATGAACAGGCTAATGTAGAGCTAACCGTTTTGCAACCGGAGCTTCCGAGTAGTCTTGTTTTGTCTCAACAGGTTTTTGAGGAAGAGCCACTGGACTATCCACATCAATGCCCATGTCTTGGCACTTGGATATCTTTGGATGATGGTCCAGATCCTATCTTTGATGAGGAGGACGAACCTGGTCCAGTCTTTGATGAGGACGCAACAAGCATCACATCCATAGCTATGGAGAGTCATCTATGCTTTGATCCCGGCACATCTCCTCCCCCTTTGTCTCCTGATCTTCAAAAGCACTGTGAGAACTATGATTTGTTTAATTCTCTGCCTGACATGTTTGTCAAGATTAGTTCTCATGATATAACTCATTTTGGTCTTGAAAAGATGAAAGAATTTTGTGTTTCGAAATCTGTTTTTGAAAACATGATTAATTCTTTTAAAATCTTTAAACCTGATGAACTTCTTGATCATAAATGTTTTCAAAATGATAAAGGCATCAACTCTGAAATTGTCTTGACCTTTGATCAGTTCTTGACACATAGCAAATGTTTTGATCATTTTGAAGAAACTCTTGAGCTTGATTTGCAGCCGCCTGATTTCTGTGCTAGAAAACCGTTTGATTCATTTGTTTTCAAAGGCATTGGCTTTGATCTGAATTCTTATAGACATACACTGATCATTGATGAATTGTGTGGAAATTCTTATGCCTTGGACGGAATTTTGATTAAGAAATTGCTGGAACAGAAATCACTTGAAACTAAATCTGAAACTGATTTTTGTGAACTTGATTTTTGTGATTTTGTTTTGCAGCCTGATAGTTTGTGTTTTCAAACTGATAAAGCTTGGTATTTTTTGAGATCATCTCGTGATCATTGTGTTGTTTTGAGCCTTGATGATATTTTGATTTACAACACACTCTTTGATAAGTCTCTTGAGTCTTTGATAAATGTTTGTCAATCTGAACTTAAGCTTGTGTGTTCAGATGTTGAGCAGGATATGCTCTTTCTGAAATTGTCTAATATTGTTGCATGTCTTGTGAAAATTTTGGTCTGTAATATCTACTTTGATGAACACCTTGAAAGGCTTAGATATGTGCTACTTGTTCTTGGAAAATATATTTTGATGTTTGATTTGAACAAGTATCTCTCTTGCACATTTGATCCTGGTATTTTAGTGTTTGTTTTGAGTATCCAGGAAAGACAGGTTCAGCCTCTGAATGAAAGCATTGATCGTGCCAAACAGCCTGAGTTTTGGAGAAGCATTGTTGTCCAAACCGGCTACCTTGGAGATGCCAGCGACAGAGGTTCAGTCCACGAAGGGTATCTCGACTTTCAGAAGGTATTTTGTCTTGACTCCAATTTTCCTGGAAAGCCAACTCCCCAAGGATTCACTGAGGCTTGGAATCACTTGAAAATATTCACGGAGGAAGGAGTTATGAATTTTCCAAATCAGAGGTTCTTCAACCCATCTATCCGCGAGTACCAGATTTCTAAAGGAGATTCAGGACCAAGAAAGAAGCGTCCTGAGCCAAAACCGATCCTCCATGAACCAAAGGTGTTTCCTCAGTCATTCTCCTGTCTAAACCAAAAGCACTGTAAGGATCATGAGTTGATTGTCTCTACTCTTCATGAAAATGTTTTGAAACCGAGAATTTCAAAGAGGAAACATATTCTTACTTGGTTGAAACACGTTTTGCTCAAACCTTTTCATGAATTGTTTTCATTGAGCTGTGCTTTGAAAGAGATTTGGTGTAGGAACAAGCATGAACCGAAATTGCGTAGACCAAAAGATTATTTTGATTTCGTTCATGAAGAAAATCCTTTAAATTTGGCATTGTCTCTTGCTTTTCCTATCAGTTTGACACCTTGGCCAAATTTTGAACTTGATAAAACAATTTTTGGTGATCAGTTTACTTGCTTGATGCTTGCCCACGTGCTTGATGATTATCCTAGGAGTTTGGATCCTGTTTTTGATGTCTTAAGGATAGAGAAACCCTTTGATTATTTCTTTCGCAGATTTGATGTGGTTTCTCTAGTTGTTTTGAAAGTGCAGGATACAAAGGATCAGTTTCAGATGGAAGCAAGCAGAGGAGAACGACACCACACTTGTGTTTTTGGAACATGGAATTGGAAATACTTGAGGGAAATAAGTTCAAAACTCCAAGGAAGTTTCTCTCCAAATTTATCCTTCATTGAATTTTACTTGTTTTCAAAATTCTTTTTGTCTGATTCATCTTCTTTTGATTCAGGTAAAATGGATTTGAGGTCAAATCCTTTTGAAGAGGGAGGGAATGATACGCCCCGGTTCGAGCACCGACCTGCTTGGATCATGGACACGGCTCAAGATGGCGATCTTGTCAACCAGCTCGACTCAACCGAGGTTCATGATGCGCCCCAGGACATGGAACCAGCCCAGCACGGTGATCGGGACGTTCAGAACAATCCAACCGAGGTTCACCCGTCCAACCGTACCAGATCAACGGACAGTGTCGTCTACAGAATCAACCCGCGGACATCCGGAGATGACCTAAGGCTGGAACCACGACCTGATGAACGAATTGACCGTCCCACAGCAAGTCTTTCCCGACCCATTCGACATTCTAAGACCAATAGTCAAGCCAGAATTCAAGATCAACGAGTGGAACCTGAGATAGGACACAACACTTCACTTCTGGCCCGTTTGGTACGTACCGCATGGCCCGAAGGACATGAACATGACTTTTCCGACCAGATTGAAGATTTCATGATGATCGATCCTTCTAATCTCTCTAAGGCAAGGATACTTAAGCTTACTGAAGATTTGGTTCAACTAAAGTTGTCATCCGTTCACAAAAGTTCATCAATCAACCACACGGACATACCACAGTGCGTCCTGCTCCTTACCGCAGTACACCCGCTGGGTACAAACGAACCTGGACAGTAGCTGAAGGGACATTTGTTGACCAGAGTAGATTCGGACGAACCTGGACAAGTACACCAAGGGTCATTCAACCAGATCAAGAACCGAAGAGTTATTTTGACTATTTTTCATCTTTTTCCACAAAACTCTAAGTCCTTTCACATACCTTTTGCTACTATAAATATGTACTCACAAGCCACGAAATAAATCAGATTGTTTTCCCCTTTTTATGAGTTTTTACTCTTTGTTCTTTGCTTAGAACATTCCTGGTTTCTTGGTGTGGTTAGCTTCAAGAGATCTCTCTAATCTGTTGGACCGGTGCGTCACATCCGGCAACGTTTAGAAATCCTTCGTGTTGGTGGACTTGTGCGTCATATCAAGCATCAAACGAAGTTGGGAATATCAAAGGCCTTCCGCAACCTTTGTGCGACCCTTCAATCCATCAGTTCTCCTTCCGGAGTTCATATCCATCCTTACCGATCGAGTGATCCTTATTTAGGGCGTATCAGGTTGCTTGAGTGACTAAGGAACAAAGGGATTCGGTTAAGGTCTGATTGAGCTATAAGCTGGATAAGAGATCATGTAGACAGAACAGATGGAGTATATGGACGGACGAGCAATCAATCAAGCACCATTGTAGTAAGGTACATGTTTATAATACTGCGACTCTTAGTAATTTGCTAGGATGCTGGTTAGTCTTAGCAAACTCTGTGAACTGAACTGAACCCTCTAAGGAAAAATTAAAACAAAATTCTTAAGTATAAGGAAAAATCTGCAAAGGGCCATTTTGGTCGAGGAAGGCGACCCACGGACATACCAGCGGTAAGGAAATCCGAGTCGGGGTCTAACACAATGCCTCATACGGGATGTGGACAACTAGATGTTCCATGAAGTCAAAAATGGTGGAGGAAAAAATTTCTCCAAATTGAACATTAAGATTGAGATATTCTCATCAAGTTTCTGATGACATCTTTAGTTAAGGTATGAGAGCTAAGATCTTTGAAAAAAGCTCCAATGCCTACAAATATTGTACAACGGAATTAACAAGATAAATGATTTTAACAAAATTCGATCAGTAAGTTCTACACAAAGTAATTTTGTTACCTGCATTGCTTCGTGAACATTTTTAGAAGCAACTCCGCAAATGCAAATGGTAGTAGTCGTTGCATAAACACATGACAGTCATGAATCTTCATCCCTTAAAACTTTTGTCCCTGCTCAACACATCTTGATAGATTTTAAAGGTAACCATCAGAAAACTTCACATCTGATGCCACTCACTTGAACAACGCCGCATTTGCTTATGTTGACAATCTGAAATTGGGAACCAGAATTTTTCCATTGTTTTTAATATGCAGCTCACTCCTAGAACATAATGCATGCAAGTCCAACCTTGAGTTCTTGTTATCTTTTGTCGATGCTGTCAAAGTAATTCTTCTCTACATGCATCACATCAAAATTGTGTCGCAGAAGTAGATCTTTCTAGTATGGAAGTTCATAAAGTATACTCTTCTCGTGCCAATTATGTTGTGTACCGTAACCATCAGCCATATTTGTAGGAGTATGCGAATTACCCCATTTGTGGACTGTTTCTTGTGCACCATAGTACTCAATATCCTTCTTAATTTCCTCTCAAGATAAATTTTGTGGAGCGGTGTCCCGTACAACCACTTTTGACCTGAAAAATGTCTTGTTTCATTAGTATGGATGGTTAATGGGAAGATATCTCCGATGACAATTAAACCAAGACGTCTTCCTACCACACTTCAGCTGAAATGAGTCTGGGCTTCCCATACAATAAGGAGAAGATAGCCTCTCATCCCTAGTCCAACCTGATAACATCTCATATGCAGGAAAGTCAGGTCCAAAGAAGAACTGCTCGCATCGTAAAGTTTATTCTCGTTGAACAATCATATGTCTGCACCCCTGTTGAACACAATTTCTTCATTTCTTCTATCAGATACTGTAGGAAAACATCGAGGGACCGCTTCAGATGCTTAGGCCCATATATCAATATACTCATGAAAGGAATTCCTTTCCATACACATCTCTGGTGGAAGGTTGTATGGCGCTAGGGTGACTGCCCAAAGCGAGTATTGTATTTCAGACATTCCAAAAGGTAAATTCATTTGTGCGTATCCCAAGATAAACATTGCGAATGTTGCTTGCAAAAATCAGGGTGTACCAAATTCAAGTGTTTCCACTCTTTTGCATCTGAGGGATGATTGATCTCGCATTACTTTTGAGTATGTTCCGCATGCCATCTCATCGCTGCGGCAGTCTTTTCAGATTGATATAATCTCTCCAGCCTATCCGTAATAGGTAAGTACCACATACGCTGGTATGATACCTTATTACGCACACGTCCTTGCGGTTTATATTGTGGCTTCTTGCAAACTTGACATTCTAAAAGTTCTGCATCTTTCATCCAATAGATCATACAACTGTCTATACACACATCTATCATATCCGAAGGTAATCTAAGACTATGAACCGGTTTCTGAATCTCATAATAAGATTCAGTACACAAATTATCTTCAGACAAATACTCTTTAACCAATTCAACCATGCATCCATACAAATTTCAGGTAAGTTATGATCAGTTTTGATATTCATCATCCTAGTTGCGAGAGAAAATTTAGAAAAATCTCCTCTACAACCTTCATAAATTGGTTGATTAGCTGCGGCTAGCATTTCATCATAAAACCTTTTTGCATCCAAGTTAGGTCCCTCTACATTTTCTACTTCTGCAGAAACTACTGAGGTTGTTTTTTCACGAAATGCATTTATATCCATTCATGAATCCTATCATGATCTACCACATGATCCTCCTGAGGGTAACTACTTTCAGAATGCATATGACTCGGTTCTTCCCTATACGAACATCTTCAAACTGATTACTACTACTAGTTTCATTCCTACTATCACCCTCTCCATGGTGAAACCAAATGTAGGGTAAATCATCTATTTACTATATGTTTCCAAACCGTTTTACTACAAGCAAACTTGGTATTCTTGCACTTACGACATGGACAAAACATTTTACCCGTTTCTTGTGTGTGAGGCGTATTTCCAACCTACTACATGAATATCCCCGTCCCGTTGAGAAATTAATTTGTCACTATTCCCGCAAAATCTTTATGTGCAGACATCCAACTCCAAAGTTCATAGATATTGCCACCATGAGACATTTTTTTACTATTTTTATTTTATTTTATTTTATTTTTTGTATCTTAAGAATGAGAGAGGATAACATATTTATAGGAAAATTTTGATTTTGGTAGGTCGGAATGCTAAAATAATTTTACTATACCATAAACTTTACTACGACTTAACAACTACGTTACTACCATTTAAACCAACCATACATACAAACATTTATCACGTTTTTATATATTCTTCGTAATTTGGTCGTTAACTAAATGCAAAATATTCGATGTAACTTAGTTTTAAAATAACGACTTCATTACCATAAGATGTACACGTCATCGTAAAGTAGTCTTAAAGTAAGGACTCCTTTACAAAAAAAATAATTTTGTTGTAATATTATTTCTACTTTACGACGATTTTCAAAATTGTCGTAATGGTGTTGTAACGTTGACGTAAATAATCTGTCTTCGTTATGGCCACATATTCTTGTAGTGATATTCTAAAAAATCTACCAAAAATATAAATCAACATTAAATGTAATTATCCATATCACACCATGTCCTAGTTTTTAATGTGTCATGTCATCATTTATTAAAGAAATTATTTGTAAAGAAAACATATAAGCAAAATTTGAAAATTCACTAATCAAATAATGTCTAGAGAATATAGCAGAAGGTTATGAGCAGTACAAAAGGTTGTGCGCAGTCCATTATTGAGAGGTACACTTTAGTGTGTGACCCGGTGACTATTCCTATAAAACATTATCAGAGCAAGTCCATTAGTAGTTTTTATTGGGTATCTTACTAATTAGGAAAAGAAAAAATAAAAAATTGAAGAAGGATGAAGAAAAAGTTCTTTGCACACACCTTATAAAAACCTATGGATATACTTTAGAGGGTAAATGTCGTTTTCTTATTGAGCTAAGCATCTAAAAGAAAATTAGTATTAGTTAGAAACACAAATTTTATTCTGATATTACTTTTTATTTTCAGAAAACTTATTTTTAAGAAACTACTCAATAAGAATGCACTCACTATGATTTCTTCAATTGAGACATGCTTCCTACTCACTATTATTGGGCTTTTGGGAGCACGACAAGTGTTGCTTCATCATGTTTGCGGTTCATTGGGGAAACTCTCACATTTAAAAGGCAAATAACTCATTTATAATGAAATGCATTCATTAGGCTTTGGATTTTTTTTTCTTTTTGTGGTTGAATTGAGCATCAATTCTATATTCTCATGTCATTATCCTCCGATATTTTTTTTACCACGCACTGGATACTGGAATGGCAGGGAGCGAATTCATCCACAAGAACTTAAGATGGACTACTTATATAATTACATAGGTTCACACTCCTCCATTTTAACCACGAAATTCCCCAAAAGGCTATAGAGATATGTTCAGAAACAACGATATATCTGAGGAGCGTGGATGAACAAAACTTTATCTGAGAAGTGCCTTTCAGATATTGGTTTGTGTGACATTTCACCTCCGTACGATCAAACTTCTTGAGAAGAGGACTCAAAATATCACTATGGAAATCCAACAATGGGAAATGAAGTATTGGAGCAAGAGAAACCAAACCATCTCTTGAATGCTTAGCTTCTTTTCGGTTTTTGTTGTAAAGAGAAAAAAACACATACTAGATTTTGATCTATGCGAACGTGCAAATAATTTTTCATTTTATACGGATTAAAATTGGGTTATTATAAAAAACTTTTAGTTGTATATTTATATAAAGTTGTTGCTTAGTTGTGCATGAATCAAAGTCTTACAACGTTTTTTAAAACCTGAAAGGTTTCTAATAATTTTGGTGTGGTGTGGCAATAGGCTATGAACATGGAGTATTTTTTGGATTGACAATAGAACATGTCATTTCTTCTAACAAAATGGACTGTCTCATCAAGATAATTGGTATCAATAAGGGCATAAGCTGTTAGGATTGTTTTCAGTTTGAGTGTGATCCTTCAATTTATGTTAGGTAGTTGATTGCTCTTATATGATCTTTATATATATTGTATTACTACAAAGGGTTCAAAGTGTAAGAGAACTATGAACAAAATCTTGAGGGTGAAGATCATGTCTTTGATCATCGACTTCGGTTTAGTGTCTGCTCACTAGCGTTTCGTATCTGATTAGTATGGAGACTCTAGTGTCTCTTGATTTATGTTTTAATTATCTCTTTTTAGGCTGTAGTTTCTGTTGATTGATGTTTAGTATCTGAGTAGTATGTAGTTTCTGTTGATTGATGTTTAGTATCTCTGTTTAGTATATAGATTGTAGCCTTGATTCTTTAGCGCTTAGTATATTTGTTTAGACTGTAGTTTTTGTTTATCGATGTCTAGTATCTAATTACTATATAGATCATAGCTTCTGTTGATTAATGTTTTGAATCTCTGTTTAGACTGTAAGCTAGCATATTCGTTATGGGGAATCAATGCTCTAGGCCGAATAAAGCTGCACTAATGTAGCTTTTATTAATTTTTTAACATAACTTATGTTTATTAATTTTTAGCATCATGTTTAGACTGTAATTTCTGTTCATTGATATGTCGTATATGTTTAGTTGTTAGACTTTAGCTTTCGTTGATTTAATGTTTAGTATCTCGGTTTTGTTTGTATATGAAATTTACATGCATCTCATGTCTCATTACAACATAACATTTAGTATATCTCTTGTTTAATATGTAGTTTCTGTTCATTAACTTCTAGAATCTTGGTTATGTTTATTATCATTTAGTATACAGCTCTTGTTGATTAATGTCTACTATCTCCATTTAATATGTATTTCAGGTCTCAAATATGTATACTACGATATTATACAATGTTAATTAAATACTTATTTTTAATCTGAACTGTGTATTCAGA
>CAJHQP010002415.1:0-86882 GCA_905132765.1 Moricandia arvensis
AAACAAAGCAAATTTTAAAAATAGTAATATATTTTATGAACGAATATCAAATCGAATTCACAGGAGTATACAAAACTAAAGAAATCAAGGGGGGGGGGATAGTGGGGAGGAAGTAAAGAACTTCTTTATGAATAATCATAGGTCTAATAATTTTTTAATCGTTGTGTAATCCAGATTTCCTGTGATTTTCTGTTCCAGTTGAGCCTTGGTGTTAAGTTGATGTACACTTAGGGATCGTGCTGGAGAAATTAATGGCATAATTTAACATAAATATTAGAGTTCTCGTACATAAAGCATGGATATAACCGAGAACATATAGTAGTTAGAAATAGTTCTTGGGATCAAATATAATGATAGTTTTTAATCATTGTGAGCATAATCCGGATTTGCTGTTCCAGTTGACCCTTGGTGTTAAGTTGATGTGCAGAAGGAATTAATTTCACATAAATATTAGAATTCTTGTACTTGAAACATGAATATTATAAATCTAGGATATGTTTTGGTGAATGAGCACAGCCTAGAAACAGTTAATACGCTCAAATTTAATGATAAATCTATTACAATTATTATAAATACACACACATCGGTCATAACCAAATAGGCAAAAAGATGGACAGAAAAACATTACCCTCACCATCTCCTGCCCTTCCTTCATCTCCTCATCCAAAACAAGGGTACTCTGCTACACTCGAAAAGATGAAACAACTGAGTTCTGAAGAAATCTGTCATTTGTCTCATCTAACTCACCCTCACGTCTTGGATCCTAGAAACGGTGAAAAGACAAAATCTGATTGTTTTTTCATGCGGTGAACGAACATCGTTTCTCACAGGTAGCAGTTTGGTCCATTACTACTGCACCACCTGCTATGTGGAGTTCCACCGTGGTTGTCAAAAATTTCCGAGGAAGATAACACATCCTTATCACCCACAACACCCTCTTTCTCTCACCGTTCGGAACTATGAACATGGCATCATCTCCAACGGCAATATCGATGAGGAATTTCGCTGTGATCCTAAGAAGCTTCTTGGCTGGCCTCAATCCGGTCTCGTCGTGGATAAATGCACATGGTGTGCAGAAGATATAGAAGGCAGCTGGTTCTATCGCTGTTCTATATGTAGCTTTTCCTTGGATCTTTCTTGCTACAAAAATCTTCCACCTCAAACCATCGCAAAGCCAAAGAGTCATCATCATTCGCTCGTCTTCTACCCTCGACCACTCTTAACACCCTGTGATGCTTGTGGGTTGGTCAACGTGTTGGATCCAATTGCTATGCTTGTTTTCAATGTAATTACATGGTTCATCAAAGTTGCATTGACTTACCACGTGTCATCAAGATCACGCGTCACAAGCATCGTCTTTCTCATACTCCTTACAGTGAACCTGTAACTTCACCATGCTGGATCTGTTACAAGACGGTTGACATCAAGTACGGGCAATATTCTTGCAGTCACGAAGATTGCTCTTACGTAGCTCATTCAAAATGTGCTACGCATGAGAACGTGTGGGATGGGAAAGAACTCGAATGGAAACCCGAAGAATCTGATGAGAGCGAAGATATCATCCCATTCATAAAGGTTGGTACTAATCTGATAAAATATTTCTCTCATGAACATCATTTGAAGCTAGAGAAGTATGATGGTGTTAGAGATGGAGAGAAGCAATGTCGGGCGTGCGTTCTTCCTATTAACTCACATGATTTCTACAACTGCGTGCAATGTGACTTTTTTCTCCACGAGGTATGTGCAGGTCTTCTTCGAAAAATTCATCACGCATTGCACGTCCACCCTCTTGTGCTAGACCCCTCTCGATTTCCTCCTCGAGAACAACATGGTATGATGGGTTGCTCAGTTTGTTCCAGAAAGTTCAGCGGTTTCAAGTACATATGCTCCAAAACGAATTGCAAAGGATTTCAGATCGATGTGCGTTGTACTCAAGTTCCAGATTATTTCACTCATGAGAGTCACGACCATCCTTTATTCATCTCCACATCCTACAAAGGTAAAAACAAGATTTGTTGCAAGGGTTGTAAGGAGATATGCATGCAGTCATACCTACAGTGTAGTGTATGCGAATTTGCTTTATGTTATCAGTGCGCTACCATTCCACATGAAATATGTTATAAATACGACAAGCATCCTCTCACTCTTTGCTACGGAGAAGAAGTACCAAATGGCATGTACTGGTGTGAAGTATGTGAGCAAAAGGTAAACTCAACAGATTGGTTCTACACATGCAATGAATGTTGTATCATTATCCATCTTCCATGCTTGTTTGGACCTTCCGTCTATCTGATGCCTGGCTCATTATACAAATTCTTTTTGAACTCAACCGTGGTGGAAGTTTTGCGCAACAGTAAAAGCACTCGACCGCTTTGTGATGAATGTGGTCAGCGCTGTCCAAGTTCCGTCTACTACAGTTCCGTCAACTACAAAAGCCAAAGCTCTACAACAGTTTCATGTTCATTGAAATGTACTAACACTACAAGAAAACTTGACGAAATTCGACAACATATTCTGAGTATTAGAGAGAATATAAGAAACAGGACATAGAGTGCTTGTTCAACTATGCTCATCTCTATGCTGCAAATGTTTTTTTCAATGGCTTTCTCTCTCTTCAATGCACTCTTTAATAACTCACTAAATTTTGACCTGCACATCTATGCAATTATTTATTTTAACTTTTTAAAATATATAATATATATTTACTGTACATAAATATTATTATATTACCGTTGAATTATTATTTGTATTAAATATTATCTTGTGTCTTATTATATATTATTTTTATACAATATTGAATGTTGTTTTGTATTCTCAGATTTTTAGCATATTTAAAACTATTAGTAATACAGTAAGTAATTAATTATTTAATATTTTATGTTTTTTATGTCAATTTTATAATAGTCATGTATATTAGTATTCAGAGAAACACAGCCATTAATCAAAATTTACAAAACTACAGAAATAGTTTTTAAATCGTAGAGAATAGTGGGGAGAAAGTAAGGAGCTTCTTTATGATTGATCTTAGAGCACCATTAATGGGGTGGTGATTAGCGTGTGGGGCCCACCAAAAAGCTAAGCACCTCCTAAGCACCACCTCTTAAATTGCTTGTTTAAGCACCAGCTCTTGCACTATTCGCGGGCCCCACTGACACGTGGCGGCCCGCGATTGGTCCCTTTTTAATTTTTTTTTTTTTAAAAAAAATTCAAAAAAAAAAAAAACAAAAAAATAAGCACCCCAAATGGGGTGCTTTGGTTAATGGTGCTCTTAGGTCCAATAGTTTTAAATCATTGTGAGCGTAATCCGGATTTCCTGTGATTTTCTGTTCCAATTGACCATTGGTGTTAAGTTGATGTGCACTTAGGGATGGTGCAGGAGGGAATTAAGGGCATAATTTAACATAAATATCAGAGTTCTAGTACTTAAATCATGTATATAACTGGGATCTAGATCTAGGATATATTTTACTAAATGAGCACAGCCTAGAAACAATTATTGGGATCAAATTTAATGATAGTATATATTACAAATAATATTAGTCTTTAGATCAAGTTTTTTGATAGAGCTTTCTGTGTTATTCAAACCTGGTTTATTCTGATTGTGCACACTGCACAGCCTGGAGACAGATCTTGGGATACAATTGTTTATTCGGGTCAATCTTAATAATATAAACAGCAACTTGGTAATTTTCTCCTAAAAGCATGATTATCGGCAAAGAAGTTTCTTAAGGGGGAGCACCAAAAACTTAAAAACCAGTTGCCAAAAACCCCAAATAAAAATCGATTGTTCAGAGTTTTTTGCAATATTTTCGGGCCCCATCGATACGTAGCGGTCCGCAATTAGTATTTTTTAATTAATTTTTTTTAATTAAACAAAAAATAATAATAATAATTAAAAAACTCACTAAAAATTTCAGGATTAATCATGGTTTAAGAAAATAGGGACATGTGCTTGTTAATTGCTTTATTCTTGCATCTATTTAAAATTCCCCTAGAATGAAAGCGAAGACATTGTTTATAAAACACACACATCGGTCATAACCAAATCGGCGAAAAAATGAACAGAAAAAGATACTATCTTATGAATTTGAATACACTTTTAACTCAAAACTTCAGAAATCCTGAACGGTGACTGAGTCAAAAGTAAGCGATAGATCCTGAGTTTTAATATATAGCCGAAATGAACCGTATAGACCAAATATATATCTTTTTGTTGTTGGCTTCTCTTTTCTGTTCCTTTTTTAACTATTACATTGATTTCAAATTAAATTTATAAAACTAAGGAAATCAATGGGTTTTGGTGACATGGGGGAAGAAGTAATTAAGGAGCTTCTTTATGATTGATCTTTGGTCTAATAGTTTTTAAATCGTTGTGAGCATAATCCGGATTTCCTGTGATTCTCTGTTCCAATTGAGCTTTGTTATAGAACTTCCATCAGCTTTTTATCCATTTACAATAAAATAAAATAAATTAGTATTATGCATAACTTAAATAAAAATAATTATTAACATTTCACAACTTACCTTAAAATATTAAATATTATAGTAAATGGAAATTAAAAGCAAAAAAAAAAATATTAACAAAACATATTTGTCTTCGTAGATATAATAAATCCAAAATACATTTTATCTCAAAATAAAATGATGAATATATGTATGCGTTAAGTTAGAAAGAATTGAACGACTAGGTTATTAGATGAATGGATCGAACTAGATAGATGAATGTTAATTAAGTATATGTGTATTGAGTGCAAGTTGAATTGTGTGTAACACCTAGAACATATGTCATCTGAATAAGAATGAATGTGTTTAATGAATGAGAATTGAATGAGATAAATGATGTATGTGGCAGCGAGAATGGGTGGAGTCTAGATTAGAAACGCAGGCTGCAGTGAAGGCGGGGTAGGTTTGGTGCCAGGATAAGATTGATTCACACCGAGTCTTAGCGAGAAGTAACTATAGATACCACATGGTAGACAGTGTTAAGTAGATGTGCCAAATGGCCACATGGCGGGTAGTCACATAGGAATTGTAGGATCATTGCTTCGGTTTGGGGCGCCAAGCAAGAATGTCGTGATAGGGGTTGGGATTTGACCTCTGTGAGCAAGCAGTAGGTCGTAGAGATCTAGGTTGCTTGCTATACATTCTATGTATAGTGATGACTGAATTCATTACATTCTTTGAGTTGGGTTGATATAGTTAATTGCTTGATTGTTAGTGTCTAGCGAGTTCTCTTTTCGCATTGAGTAATATAAAGATTAAAGCAAAAAAATTGGTATAAAACCGCTTCATTGAGTAACCCATTTATTTATGATCTCCGTTTCCATTCTCTTATGCTCATGACTGTAAGAACGAAGTGACGAGTATGGTTGGGATGGTGTGTTTGTACGGAAGGAAACACGTCTAAATATTTTGGGTAGAATGTTGGATTGTAAAGACATATGTCTCCAACTCCGCACTCGAAAACCCCAGGTATGTGTTTTGGGAGACAGGTGTTACATATATGCTCACGTGGAACTGGTCAAACTGTAAGGATATGGTATCTGCAAAGAAAGCTTTGAATAAAAATGATAAAAAATCTGTAAGGGTCATACAAGTACAATAACGGGTGTGTGATGGACATTTGCAAAGATGAGCATCTGACTTCTATCAATGTTGGTGGGGATCTGATAGTCCACAACCATGCATCCGGAGCAAGAGCTACAGAGCTCAAAAATCCAAATGGGCAGGTTGTTTGGCTGGTACATCCATGCTTTCATGTATAGATGAGAGCTTTTGTTCACCTAATCAAACTAATTAACTTTCTGATCGATGGTTAATTGAAAGTTCTCGAGTGTTTTTGGTCACTAAAAACGATCACCTTCGCTTCAAAATAAGGCTTGTAATGGGTTAGTAAATATTTTAATGGGCTAACAATAACATTTAAGGCCTTACTAAGAACCATATATGGTATGAAAAGCCTGAACTTATTTGTTTCAGTTAGATCTACAACTCGAGTCGTTGGTCACAGTAGATCATTGGGCCAGGATAAGGAATGGTTTATTTGTTTTTTAGTGTGTCCACATGATAATAAAAGTATATTTATACGTACAGATACAGATTACAAATACGGTAAACGGACAACTGTTACGGCGAAACTATAATGCCGCAACATGATTGGTGAAAAAGTAAAGAAAAAAAATGAATGTGAAGGCATATTTTATGGGAATTAATTTAATGGTAAAAGGAGAAAAAAAAAGATGAACAGGCTGTCTAGTTCTTGTGAACAAATGTGACTGACGACAACACTCTTTGTCCTTTTGCCTCTCTCTCTCTCTCTCTCCTCCACTAAGCAACCATTACTCTCTCTCTCTCTCTCCTCCGTCTTCCATTGCTGCAAACACTCATCCCCTCGATTCAATTCTTCCTCAAGTTCCAATCTTTACCCTTCTTCAAGTCTCCACGGCTCTGACTCGCACTGGAGAGACGAAGAAGAAGAAGAAGAAACCCAACAATGGGGTTTCTCTGTAGTCTCCATGTGCTTCTCTTTCTTCATCTCTTTCAAAAACTCTCTGCTCAGTCTTCCCCGACCAATGCCACTTCTCTTGATGCTCTTCTTCAAGATTACTCCTTTAGAGCCTTTCTTCGTCCTCGTACCGGCATTCTCTACGACGCCACCACCGTTCCCTCCAATTTAACCGGGATCAAACTTGCCGCCATCAGACTCAGAAGCGGAAGCTTGAGAAAACACGGAGTTCCTTCTCTCAAAGAGTTCTCAATTCCGACAGGCGTGGTCGTGAAGCCGTACGTGACAAGACTCGTTCTTGTTTATCAGAACTTAGCTAACTACTCTCACTTGTATTACCCTTTGTCTGGTTATGACTATGTCGCTCCTGTTTTGGGTCTTCTCGCTTACGACGCTAAGAATCTCTCCGCCGTTAACTTACCGGAGCTGGAGTTAACGGCGTCTGATGATCCCATTAGGATTGGTTTCACTGATCTTGAACGTATCCCACAAGGGTCTAGTGCTAAGTGTGTTAGTTTTGACTCACGAGGGGAAGCCACTTTCAAGGATTCTGTTCAGCCTGGGAACACGTGTGAGACTGATCGTCAGGGACATTTCTCTGTGGTGGTGAAGTCTGTGGCGTCTGCTCCGTCTCCAGAGAGTGAGGGAAGGAATAAGAAGAAGGAGAAGAGGTCTGAGGACAGTTCAAGGACCTGGATCATTGTTGGATCAGTGGTTGGTGGGTTGATACTGTTGGGGGTTTTGCTGTTTCTTGTTTTGCGGTGTCGGAATTACAAGAAGGAGGAGAAGATTAGGGAGATGGAGAGAGCTGGAGAGACAGGGGAAGCTCTTAGGATGACTCAGGTTGGAGAGACGAGAGCACCGACAGCTACTACGACTCGTACACAACCTATGCTTGAGACTGAATACGCAGCTTAGAAGAAAACTTTTGATTGTGTTTTGTGTACATCACTAGCTTCAGCTTCGATCCATCTGTGACTAGTAAAGTGTTTCCTGATTATTTTTTTGGTTGTGGTTAGCAAGTTGATACGCACATTCATCTTGATTCTCTACGAGTGATTTAAGGAAATAACCATTATTGTTCTCTCTTTGTCTTCAGCTTTAGTGGAAGATGTGGATTCTTTCTGGAGTACACTTACATTGTTTTCTTTCTAACTACTTTTTTTCTGTAAAGCTGTGATCCTTTTTTGTAATAATGTTTAAACATTTTTTGTCTGCCAAGCAGACATCTTAGGAAGACAATGCTTCATTCTCAACTTTGAGTTTATCAATCTTTAAATGGTAGGAGTATGTCCTTGAGATTCAAGTGTATTGTTGTCGTAGCTATGAGCTTAACTTGTTCATCCTAGCTACGTTTACAATTAGAAGATCACAAAGAACCAAAGAGCTTGACAACATGGAGGATTGATCGTATCTGTAGAGTTCTACACCTTTCTTTATAATCTTATTGTCTTTCTTGAGGAGATGGCTTGCAATGCAGGCCCCGTGCATAGTACAGAGCTAGATTTTATGGAGGATTGATTGTACTTTATAGAGAATATCACTTCTTTCTTTATAGTTTTTTCTGTCTTTTTAATATGACTTGCAGTGCTCAGGCCCCATGTAATACTACATAAGCTGCTTCATGTTACAACATTTATATTCTTATTCAGAACTGTCTCCCTTGGTTGCTCTTCATAAGATAAGTTATGGTTCTCATGCTGCAGCGCCAAATCTTTGCTTTGAACACCAGAGCTGGCAGAAAAGTATTGAGTCAAATGTGAATATACATGAATGGATTAGCCTGAAGGTCTTCTTGTGCTATGATGCATATTTTCATGTGAAAAACAATATCATGACAACAATGTTAATGTACTCGGACTTATGCAGATAAGATTCTTAATCAGTCAGGTTGTATGTGTCATCACTGCCAGATCTTAATATCTGGATTCTGAAATGAAGATAGTTTTAATTGTGTTACAAGGACATCCAAATGATTGCCAAAAGGAGACTATTGTTCTAGAATATTCGTTTATTTTGTTCTTTGTCTGGACTTTTGATTAAATAGAAGAGAAAGCTAGGCATCCACATCAAAGTGAGAGGTCTCAACGGTAAAATAACAAAAAACAATCTTCGTTTTCACTAAAGAGCAAAGTGATTCTTTTTTAAGCATTGGTTTAAGGTGTGGTGAATCTACCCAAGTAATTTTGGTTGGTAAGAGCAACTTGATAGCATGAAACAAAAACTCCTCTGAACACTGTAATAACAAAAGGGTTTACAAGAGTGGACCATTCTGAAGGAAAAAATCAGAGCTGAGCCCACTTGAAAGGGGCATAGCGAGGGGTCCCCATGTGAATCTGCACGCAGAGACAGAGGTTTTGACCTTTATTATCAGTCACAGCCGAAAAACCATGTGATTCAGCATCACAAGCTTCGCTGGATTCAACTATCTTCAAAGTATCTCCGTTCCTGTCTAATTGTAACCACACTATGTACACATTCAATCCTACCCGCAACAAAACGAACACCGTAGGATGTAATTCCTCTTTTTTCTATCGGCACTGTGAAGTTTTTGACGAGCCATTATTCAATAATAATTATTCATTCAGACAGCAAGAGTGTAGTTTCAGTGTGTAGCATGCAAGTTAAAAGCATGTATTACCACAAACAATGAAATGTTATAACCAAATGCAAAACGGAAATAAGAGAATGAGATTCTTCAGTTTCTTTCTTCTTCCGGAATACCCTTTGTTTGCGTGACCCAAGTGTTCACCTTAAGCCCCTATACCACATAAACATGTTACTCAGAGTTACATCGCAAACCAAAGAAGAAAAAGGAAAGCACCAGGAAGATTCTCTACGCACCAGGAGGAAAAAAAAAGAAAACCACTTCCCTAGAGCTTAGCTATGACAAAGAAATAAGAACAGCTCCAAATATGATGAAGTAACCAACCATAAACAGTATCGCAGTCATTACCAGACAGGACAATAACAAACAAAAAAAAAACATCCACAAGCTTTCAATAGGCAAAGAGCTAAACAGAAACGTCGAGGAAAATCTATCGACTACAAAAACCTCATGAAATCATTCACTTCCCTTGAAGGACTTCTCTACACATAGTAGCAACCAAACCAACAAGCTGAAGCTACAAACTGACAAAGAACTAAACAGTAGCATCTCTGCTTGTCACTAACACGACTGATACAGTAGCTAAATCCACAAAGTCTGTCTTTTTTAATCTCTTTAACGCATATTCATTTTCACGAGCACAAAGAACAAAGAGCTACTCAGTGACTGATCACACATTTACAACTTTCACTGGCACACTAATAGGCTTGTGAAACAACAAAACTAGTGTTGTGATGATCTTCATGTGAAATTCGATTCTGACCTGAGGGATCATGAGGACGGAGCTGTGGCTTTCTCGACTACTTTCTTGTCGCGTCTCTCCATAGCCACATCCCATTCATCGTGCCCTATGTGCTTCGGCTGCTCAATTCCAAAATTGAAATCATCAAAACCAAAAATTGTTGAATGAATTGCCCTAATTTGGGATCTAAATCGTGAAAATCGTAGGAGAGAGAGAGAGAGAATCATACACGGCCATGGTAAGCTTTGTGGATGTAGTACTGAGAGTTTCCCATGATGCAGAGCATCCCTCCGATGATTCCCAGAGGCAGAGCTGCTTCTAGCCACACCAACGACATCTTCTTCTTCGTCTTCTCCTTCCTTTCTCTCTCTCTCTATCAAAGATCCAAACTTCACCAACTAATCATCTCATAGTTTGAGATAGATCACTGACTCAATTAATGGGCTCGAGAAAACGTAACTCTTAAAGCCCAATACATCTAAGTCTTATCGTTTTTCATTATTATTAATTTTCAAATGGGATACATCATACATGGTGGTCTCGGTGGAGACACCAGCAAAAATGAACGAAAGACCAGAGCCAGTAACTATTACCACCACATTTGCATTAACACATTGAAACACGCGAGAAAATATAGACACGAGATCAAACTTTGAAACTTCAAAAAAAAAGGAAAACGTCAAAAAGAGAAACAGCTCCTCAAACATGCAGACACTCGTGAACACACCTCAATGGTGGTGGTGGTGGTGGTGGCCTGGTGGGTCATTTCAACATGTTTTTCTATATAGGTGAAGTAGCTGAGTGATGTGGCACGTGGGTGCTGCCTTAGTTGTCGCACGTGGGAAATGAGCCGACTGAGTCTTATTATTGTAAACAACTAGTTTTTTTTTTAAGGTTCATTTCGGACAAAACATTCTGTTCTCAGCCGTGTTTTCGATGCGAAGATTCTATACTATGTGAGGTACCAGACGTTGAATGGGGTTGAGTTTTTGCTTGCAAAGGTGTTGCCTCCTATGGTTCTTAAGACAGGTGTGGTGGTTTTGAGGTGTGTGAATAATGTTGTGGGAGGAATGTCGTTTGTTCTGTTGGCGAGGATGGCTGGATCACAGTCTGAGGAGAAGAAAGACAGAGGTTTCAGTGAACTTGAAGGATCTTTGAATCTCATCAACAATCTTTTGGAGTGCCTCTCAAGCAAGATGAAAGAAAGAACAAGCACTCTCAAATATTATAAATAATTGTCGGAAGCGTAACTGTTGTTTTTGTTTTGTTTATAGGATCGAGTAGCTCAGAGCTAAACAAAGCCCTATCTACTTGATCTCACTCTAAAAGATATATCCAAATCAGCAGTACAAGGCACCCTCTCTTCCATTCACCCTAAATCCTAGACACACGAGTTAAAGAGTCACGAAGTATATATCTTTCTTACAACATTGAATAAGAGAATGCATGTCTTCAAAAGAGGAGGCTCTCACTTTCATGAACTCGATCATCTAACAGCCTCGGGTGCAGAATTGCAGTAAGGTGTGTGCAAGCAGACCAGTCTAGTGAAAGTCAGACACACAACAGCACACGCTACTCCCAGCACCATCCCCACACTTCCTTTATTTCTCTCTAACCTCACCGCTCTCTTTATCACCTGCCAGAAGCTAGGCAGCAATCCACCGCACGCCACCATCATGACGTGGTCCAGTCCACTATAATCTATCCCGGCTAGTATGGATCCTATGGCCGATACAGGTCCCACAAACCCAACCAAAGCTGCTGCTGCAAGAGCTGCGTGCCAACTGTCTGTAGCTCCAAAGACGCAGCTTGCAACCGCTGTCCCTCTTGGGAGCCCGTGTAAGGACACAGGGAGTACCATGTGTCTGCCGAGCCCATAAGCATTTGGAGCAGCGACCCCAAGAGCAAGCCCCTCGGCTAGTGCGTGGAACCCAACCGCTCCACACGCTAATAGTGACTGGAGTGTTATGGCACTAGTTGGAAAATTGGTTACTGGGGTAATTAAGCTACCAGCCCGGGACTTCTTCCGAGAAGTAAGATTCAGGATGGTTGAGCTAATGAAATGGCTCAGTACGGCTCCAACTGCAAGTAGACTAACCAGGGGGATGAAACCCATTTTTGCAGATAGCAGCAGTTGAAGAGGACGCCAGAGACCGAGGACAAATGCAATGCCTGAAGCTACTCCCATGAGAAGGGCGTGCTGGAGACGGAAGGTGAGTGCCGATGCAACCAGAAATACTCCCCCAAGCAATGGGCCTAGACCAAAGAGAAGTGAAACGAAGAAGCCAGAAGCATCCTCTGAGCTGCAGGTTGGTGAAAATGTATCCTTAGTCAAATTTAAGAACACAATCAAATGCAAAAGATTATAGCTTTAACTTGGATTCCATTGTTTTACTTGTAATCATGCGTGAAATTCTCGAAAAGAGTGCTAAGAGCTTCCATGGATGCTACTGATATTGTGGCTGAAGATGCCACTTGCGAGGGAGACGCTTCCTGTTGTGGTTTCAATGAAGAGAAATTATGTAAGTACACTCGGTGAAATCCGCATCTTATTGAGATATGAACATCAGCAAATTCACCTTGAATGCATCAGGAAGCACTTCAGCAATAACCATCCAAATCATACATCCAGCCGCAAATCCAGTGCAAAAAGGCAAAAACTTGCTAAATGCATCCGCACATAAAAAAGCTGGCACTGCTACGATAGGCTGGTAAAGAATATAGTTGGCACAAGAATCAGTAATCTGTTATGCAGACCAAGAAATAAGATCATAGAATATCAATGGATTACCTGAGGTAAGGATGTGATTATACTCCAGAGCATGGCATTTTGTGGAGAGACACCTCTTGATGCGAGCACCATGCTAACAGCCAACCCTTCTGGAATATTATGAACGGCTATGGCCAAAGTGACCAGAAGCCCTTGACTAAAACCCTTTGAACCAGCAAACGAGACACCAACCCCTGATCCCTCCCCGAAAGAATGAAGTGTCATAATTCCTATGACGAGAACAACTTTCGCTGCATCTGCACCTTTAATGTCCAGCATGCTAACCTCGCCATATTGTTCAAGAAACTGACCAAGGTAAAGTGAGTTTTCAGTTATAAGATTTCACGCACAACTTGGAAGGCAGCTAATGTAAATAGGTTTTTGTCAACTGGCAACCCATGCGATATTATTTCAAAATATCACGCAAATCAGTAACTTGGTGTTGAACAGCCAAAGAATTTAAAGTTACCTGCTTGCAGAGCCAAATGAACAAACCACCGGCTAGAATCCCAGTAACAACCCAGTTTCCAGAACCATGCTCCTGTCCCTCCTTTACAAGATCAAAGCTAGCAGCCAACATCACACCAGCCGCCATGCCATTGCATATCCCAGCCCATTGAGGATCAAGCTCAACAAAGAAGAAAGGCACTGCACCTAACCCAGTGGCAGCAGCCATAGCTAAGGTAAACAATGCAACTGTCGAGACAGAAACTTTGTTATGACTCCCTCTCTTCTCACCCAATCCAACATCATGAAACGTTTTCTCTACACCACTTCCATCTATAACATTCCGTCCCATGTCTCCATGAGGAGCAGCTCTTACTTTATGTGAGATCTCCCATTGAGAGTCTGCGTCAGTGTTCCCAATGAACACAGCGGCAAATAAGAATAGAAGTAGCATAAGCTTTATGCAGCTTGAACGCATCATTTTTAGTGTAGAGACAAATCTAAAGGAAACCAAATTAACTCTGAGGCTTTGTAGAATCAAAACTGCATCAAGAGGAGGTCAATGCTTCCTGTTCAACACATCACAAGAACGAATTTAAAACGCAGAAACTGTAATTAAGTAAAAGAAACTCAAACTCATCAAGTTTCCATAGACAGAAACGTACATGACTATGTTCCCTATGTGATCAAAACATCGTCTTTTGGGTGAAATCATTTAAATCTAACAGAAATAACATAAACCCATTACAACAATTTCCAGAGAGAAAGAATAGTATCATCATCCAGAAACCTAGAACAACAAAGCAGCAATCTTTATCATCCAGAATCGTCAAACAGATTACAATTTGCTAACCCAATTGAAGAATTTCGCGATTCGATTCACCATTCTACATAATTTAGACTATTCTAGGACGAACCCAGATCGCAGAACTCACCAGCACAGGATAAAAATCGGAGCTTTTGAAAATGTTGGATCCGTTGTACATGAGCGAGATTCTAGCCGATGAAGAAGGATAGAAAAAAGCTTTGGACTGCGTTTGATCCCTTCTCGCTTAAGAGACTTTTGGGATCAAATCAATCATTCAAATAGTCAAAGAATTAGCCCACAGATTTTATACATTTTGACAAAAATATTTAATTTGTTTACTAAGATAATTGTAAATAAGGCCCTTAATTTTGTTAATTTCCCAAAAGAGTCAGTAACTCTGTAAAAATATGAAATTAACATCCAGTGTTAGGTTTGAACTTTGAAGCTTCGTGTTAGGAAGATACACTGGATATAAACTATTGTATGTATCTTTCTAATCGTGAGTTCACGTCTGCTGTTTATATAACTGTTTATGGAGCTGCAGTGCATTCTTCATGACCTAATCATGTCCAGACCATTGATAAACAAGTAACCATACTCTCTTGTATGATATTTTTACTATAACATCCTAATGAAGTATGTTGCCGATTAAAAAAAAAATGTTGCCGACAATAAAATAAAAAGTTACACATCATCAACTTTGACCGAAGAATGAATGAAAAGCATGAGAACAATTACAACAAGAACGTACCAAAGCAAATCTTATTGATGCATTATGTGACTGAGATATATTTCCCCAAAAGTAACTCTGTCCGTTGCTATTTGTTTGCCCTTCTTTTGTGGATTTTGGTCTCCCAATGAATATACTTGTTCAATTCTCAGTCTATTTTTTGCTTTAACAAGTTGATAGTGATTTTGGACAAATTACATAAAGAACGTCTATGAGAGAGGCATGATGATACAATAATTATAAAATCATAAATACACATCAATAAAAAACTTTCAAAACCTTTTTTGTTTTTTAGCAAAAAAAAAAAAAACCTTTTTTCGTCGATGAACAAGAAAATACATTAATTTAAGAGGCGGTCATGATGAACATAAACAAGTAAAATAGTAGTTTAAGAAAAAGTTTACATAGACACATGTTTCCCAATCTGTAAAAAAAAAATTGCTTTAAAAATTCTATTAATTTGTCTATAACTGTAAAACCTTAGGGTCGATTTTGATTAGGTCTGGCGTGTATCAAAAATACTCATATCCAATTATGGAAGTTGGGTTATGATGCTCGGTTTTCGTAATATGGTTGACCTACCCCATATACCTATATATAATCCTGAAAATCATACACATATGAGTTAACAAAATATGCAACATCACAAAGAAAAGTTCCCAAAAGCCATACTTCATCTATAACCGTAATGATTCTAAGGGGGGCCTAAAGAAGACTGCCATCGACAACGTTCATATAATGTGAAACTGTCAAATAATATATAAAAAGCATACCACCGAATTGAAAAATTGATCAATAAAATATCAGTTTGAAGCTATAGATATGTGACCAACCAATCATGTCAAGAAAACTGGATAAACGAGTAATTTCACTCTTGTGTAATATTTTAGACTTTACACGCAAACAAACAATAATATGTGGTATAGAAAAACACATAATCATCTTTGGCTAATGGACATGCATATACATGAAAATTGCAAGAAACTACAACAAGAACTTACCAAAAGAAAAAGAAAACACAGTGCAAGTGAGTAAGAACTTATGTCTGTCCCAAAAGTAGATTCTTTAAGCAATGCTTTGCTATATGTTTGCTCTTCTTTAATGGTCTTGGTCTAACAACAATTTGAACTTTTTTATATGTTCTATTGGTAGATCCCATCGATCTTGAAAAAAAGACACATTTAGAGGGATGTACTGAATGTAAAATTTGAGGTGATTTGATTTTTAGTGAGATTGTAAATGATTTTAAGGAATTGAATAGTTTTAAGTGGGTTTTGTTAAACCACCCTAGAATATCACTTAAAACTATAGGATTTCAATTTTTTTTAATTAAGAAACTCTATCCAAACACTTTAAAACCACTTAAAATATTAAAACTCTAAAACTTAAAATATTTTCAATAACAATAGATTTCAGAAGTATTTTATGAAATGTCAAGTTCAATAACAATGAATTTTAAATGAGTTTTTGAAATTTATGTTTGAATAACAGCAGATTTGTCATTTTTACACAAATCACCTAAAATTCTTACTTAAATACACCCCCTTAGTGTTACATAGTAAGTTGATTATCATATTGTTTAACCTGAGTTTTTATTGTTTTTCATCATAGTCATGTAAAATATTGATTTTGACCTTCTTTTTTTTATTTTGAGATTTTTTATATTAGAATAGACCAAATTTTTTTTCAAAGTTCTTAAAAATGTTTATATCCCTTGAAATCTCAAATCCGACTTACCAATAGGCTATCACTACTTGGTTATCCGACAACCATTTGATTGCTTAATTCTCACACCAATGTGTTAACCAAAAAGGTATTTAATAAGTTTTTTGCTTGAATAAGTTGATAGTATGTTAACCAAAAAGGTGTTGAATGTCTTTTGTTTGAATAAGTTGCTAGTGTTGTGGGACAAAAAAATCACCAAAATAATGAGTTTGTTTCGAGGATGTAATGTGTTATCATATATGGTTTTAATAAACGTGATATTACTTTGAACTTGGTGCAATATAAGAACAATTCCAATAATACTTTCGGTTAAATTTTCTGTAAAATTAAAATATTTATAATTAAACATTAATATATATATATATATATATATATATATATATATATTGAGAATCCAAAGGTGAGAACCAACGATGAAAGTTGCTCTAATGGAATGAGCTGCAGTAAAGAGAATGTGTACATCTCAAAGTTAGAACGATAATGGACTCTTTATGGAGTTCCGTGCCGTACTCTCTCTTTAGCTTTTTTCACGTACCTTTGTGAATCATACTAATATATGCATCATTGCATGTTTCTTTATTTAAATTGAGTGACGTTTAAGCCGGTAATAAAGGGAAAAAAAAGAAGAGAATTTACACTTGATTAAGGGAACAATCTATATGTATATATATATAATTTGTTTTTCTTTTTTTGGGGGTCAGAACCGATGTTGGAAACTTTCAAAACTACAAAGACTCGACTTGATTATTTTCTTAATTTGCCTACCATTCCATAAAGGAAAGTATTTACATTTCAGAATCAAAGATGATCAGTACTATTTCCCATTATGTCTTTTTGTAAATAAAGGCTTTCCTCCTTCACATCACTAGAGAATCTTTATACTCTGATATACTTTCTTTACTTATCAAGAATGCAACAGCGTCTGTGTCCTGCACACAAAGCAAAAAAATCATAGAGATAGAGACTTCTCTCTAACATCTGAAAGACAGTATTGTTTTAGTTAAAACGATTCTCCACGCATCTGGAGAGCAAGACAGTGTGATTCACAATGGCTGGTATGTCAAACAGACCTTTGTCTCACTCCTCTTCTTCCTCTACAAGCTCAACTCCTAGTAACAGTCGCTCCTCTGTTCCTCCTCCAACCTTCTCCACCTGGTTTGTCCTCTAAGTCTTGCCGTCTCTCTTTAGCTAGCTACTGTGTTCATTTTGCTCATATCAACAAAACAGTTTGAGTTTGATTATGTGAAACTTGCAGTATATACACTGATGTTGCTGGAGATGTCACCGTTGTTGTTGATGGAGAGTCTTTTCTACTCCACAAGGTTAGTGAGTGCACACAAGCTTATTCAAGTTTCACATCGGATATTAAACCAAAAAAGTCTAATATATATACATATAGATGGTCCAGTTTCATTCGGTACGAGACTTCCTCGAAAAAATATATTTCTAAGAACAAATCCTTAAATACTTAGATCTAAAGCGGACAATATTATGGGTTCGGCATACCGTGACATACTCATTTAGTTTCTGGTTCGTTATAATAACAGTTTTTTTTTTTTTTTGGAATATTGCAGTTTCCACTAGTAGCTCGGTGTGGGAAGATGAGAAAGATGGTGAGAGATCTCAAGGACACTTCGTCTCCAAGTATCGAGCTCAGAGACTTCCCTGGTGGACCTCTAACTTTCGAACTCGCCATGAAGTTCTGCTACGGCATCAACTTAGAGATCACACCCTCCAACGTGGTCGACCTCCGCTGCGCAGCAGGTTACCTAGAGATGACCGAGGACTACAAAGAAGATAATCTCATCTCTCTAACCGAGAGTTACCTCGACAAGACAGCTTTCCGCAACCTCAAGAAATCAGTTCAAGTGTTAACCTCATGCGAGAGGCAAGAACTGTCTGAAACGTTCAAGATTCCCGACAGGTGCGTGGAGGCTATTGCCATGAACGCTTGCAGGGAGCAGTTAGCATCGGTATCAGGTTTCTCAGAGGAGCTCAAGGGAAGAGACTGTCTCGAGTGGTGGATCGAACAACTCTCTACTCTCGGTATTGATTACTACACAAGAGTTGTGTCTGTGATGGCTAGAACAGGTGCGCGGTCCGAGAGTATCGTTGCTTCTCTTATGCATTACTCTCAAGAATCATTAAAAGGTGTTGTTGATCGTAACTCTCATGAGCAGAGGGAGATCGTTGAAGCCATTGTAACCCTTTTGCCGAGTGACGAGAGAGGATCAATCGTCCCTCTCAGCTTCCTCTTTGGGATGTTAAAGATGGGAATCACATTAGATATAGAGATCTCTTACAGGCTTGAGTTAGAACGCAGAATCGGTCAGCAGTTAGAGAGCGTGTCTCTTGATGATCTGCTTATACCTTCTGTTGGAAACGGAGGTTCCATGTATGATGTGGATACTGTCTATAGGATACTCACATGCTTTCTTGAGAAGGTTGATGAAGAAGATGAGGACAGTGGTTATGAGTCAGACTCCACTGGTCATCATCACCATGGTTCGTTGCTTAAAGTGGGAAGGATCATGGATGCGTATTTGGTTGAGATCGCACAGGATCCATACCTGAGTCTACACAAGTTCACAGCCATTATAGAGAGGTTACCTGATTACGCACGGATCATACATGATGGGATCTATAGAGCCGTTGACGTGTATCTCAAGGTAAGTATCTTTGTAATGAAATTAAAAAAAATAATCTGATTTTTTTTAAACCCGAAGAGGTTGTAATTCAATTCGAAAAAAATAAACACAATTAAATATAATCAAAAGTAAATAAATGAATCGGTAGGAATTTTATTAATATAGTTTTATGTATATAAAAAATGTATTCCCTCCATTTATTTTAGTGTAATTGTTACACATTTCAAGCGGATTAAGAAAATTATAAAGTATACTAGTATGTTTTTATTTAATATATAATTAATTAAATAAAATAATAAAACATTAAATATGTAGAGTAATATAAAAATATAGAATAACACTTTTGAAAAAATATTTTTTTAAATGATACTATATGAACAGATTAAATGTTATTATTTAAAATACTATTACTTATTATATATAAATTATAAATGATATAAGTTATATATAAATGAGATCAAAGTATTACCTGATTATTATGAATTAGTTATTTTGTAAATATTTATACCTATGAATTATAAATGATATAAGTTATATATAAATAAGATCAAAGTATTACCTAATTATTATGAATTAGTTATTTTGTAAATATTTATACCTACGAACACTGAAGAATCACTCCTTTATATTACGAAAGCATGTGATTAGACTGATAATAATCAAAAATGATATCAATAGGCTCATCCATCAATGACCGAAGAAGAACGCAAGAGACTATGCAAGCTCATAGGCTGCAACAAACTCTCACAAGACGCAAGCAACCACATGGCTCAAAACGACCGTCTTCCTGTTCAGATGGTAGTTCGTGTTCTCTACTCAGAACAGCTGCGACTTAAGAAAGCTTTGTCTGGTGACTCAGAAGAAGGTTTGTTGGATCTGTCTTCCGGACTTTTGAACCGACCCGTTTCTCCAAGGGACCACTATGCGTCGATGAGGAGAGAGAACAAAGAGTTGAAGCTGGAGATAGCGAGGATGAGAGTGAGAGTCAGCGAGTTGGAGAAGGAGCAGACGTTGATGAAACAGGGGATGGTGGAGAGGTCTGGTAATAACGGTGGAACGTTCTTGACGTCGTTGTCTAAAGGGATTGGGAAGATTGGGATATTCGGTGGTGAAAACCGGCGGAAGGTTAACCGGAAATCTAGGTCTGTGTCGGAGAGAAAACCAAGTCGAAAGGGGTAGTAGAGATGATGATGTTGATGATGACAAGTGACAAGTCGTAAGTAGTGTGAAACGTCAAGGTCTCTATATCTACAGCGAGGGAGAGACAGAGTCACATGTAGAGGGTGGTATAATGGGCCGGGTAGAGTGTGAGGTAGGCCCATAATAGACACATGAGGTATCGTTTTCAGCCTATAGAAACAAGGAAAACATGGGGTATAATTGTGGGTTTGGGTCCAATCCGTCTTTATCCTATAATAAAAAAGTATTAGAGATAGTTTTCCCATTGGGTATCTCATATATTTATATTATAATAATTATATTCTATTATTTAACTAAAATCTATACATATGAAATCTAAAATAAATTATACATATAACGTATGAGTATTTCATATGTTTTGTAGAATTTTTAAAAGAATATATGATTATTCGCATTTTACTCTTTTTCCCCAAATTTTTGTATTAGACATAAATCTTTCAATAGCACACAATTATTATTGTTCTAAAAATAGTAGAGAAGAAAAAAAAATCTCCAAAATAATGTTTATTTAAAATGGTAAAGAATAAATAAATTTATATATTGGATTAGAATTTAGTGAGTAGAATTTAATATTTAGTACTTAGGAGGTGAGATTATGATTTTTAATTTTAAGATTTAGAATAAATAGTAATTTAATGTTTTTATTGATTAATAAATCATTTTGGAGTCTTTTGTTTTTAATATTATTTTTTGAAAAAAACTGAAAAAATATTATTTGTGAAATTTCCCTATCTATTATCAATGTTAGATATTATAGGAAAAAATATTCACAATTTCATACTATTAATTCTTTTTCACTCTCCAAATGAGGCAAGAGAAAAATATACTAGTGCTGTAAATAAAGATAATCAATAAGATGTGTTGGTTACTTAGTTATAAGTTACCATATATTCATCAACAAATATTTTTAGTTGTATTTGTAAGAGAGAAAAAAAAGAAGAATAAGAACCACTTATAAAAAACTGGTTTTGGTTTGTTAATAAAGCAAAAGTGATGGCTAATCAATATTTGGTAAACTGTAATATTCAAATCTAAATGTTAGTTACTCTTTATCTAAATATGTTAGTAACTGTAAACCGTAAATAACAAATTAGTTGAAACTCACCTTGTCTATATTTACTCTAGTTGAGGAGTGATCCAATGAAAAATAATCAAATATAGAAAGAGACACCACGTGGGGTCTAAAACTCATACACATTCATGAGTCTGCTTCTTACATAGTCAACCAAGACATTAAGAAACTTCCTTCCTTTCTCCGCCTCATAAAATAAAATCAAAAAAAAAAAAAAGAGAGAGCGCATGATTGATGAAAGAGATGAACATGCATCGTGAGATATTACTTCAATCATCTCTCAACAACTTCGAAGTGACACATTGCCTTTTGTTGTCTCTTCAGATCTGAATCTCCTCTTTCCTCTCTCCAATGTCGTAGATTCTAAGCAACAATGAACAGAAATCTCAGAGAGTCTGTTGCCGGTGGGAGGAATACGCCGGCGACCTCACAGCTTCGTAGAGGCGGTAATAACGGCTTCTCTAGAGATTCCGATGAGAATCTCGATCTCTTCTCTAAGATCCGTCGCTCTTTCCCCTTGTCTTCTTCTTCTTCCGACCATTTATCCGACGGTTCGTTTCAGATTCACCTTTCCTCTTTTAGAAATTTCGACTTTCCAAAAATATTTCCCAAAAATTTCGAACTGTCTTCGTCTCCTTGATTCGATCTCTATTACAGTGATTTGAAGAGACAGCGTTGTCTGAAAAAAGAAAGTATATACTTTTCGGACCAATGAAGATCTTGTTTTGATCCCTTTCTTAATTAACACTTAATCTCTGTGTTTTGTTTCTAAGTCCAGTTTCTGCAAAACTCGGGAGGCTCTCTGTCGGATCCAAACCAGCTCCCAAAGGCAAAGGTGGTGATGATCTCTTGTCTTCAGCTGAAGTAGGCAAAAATGATTATGACTGGTACTTAGTTTCTTCTTCCCAATCTCTGGTCCTGTCACTTGCTCTCCCTCTCTTTGTAGTTTTCTTTGTGCTCCCAATCCAACAGTGGATCATTTAATTTGTGATTAGGCCACTGTGTATGATGTTGGTTACCTGTACTTGTGAGTGTTGATTTTATCTCTTGTTTTTGCTTTTGGGAGTGTTAAACATCTTACTGGTAATTCGTTTTTTGCTCTAGGCTTCTTACTCCTCCTGGAACACCTCTTGGAAACGATTCTCATTCATCTTTGGCACCTCCAAAGATTGCATCTTCCGCTAGAGCCAGTTCTGCTTCAAAGACATCAAGGGTATGAACCAAACCATATAAGTTTTCTTCTAGAACCCCAAAATGTTGCTTTCTTTTCCCTCCATGAGTAGTGCACACAAGCAACACTTTCTTTAATTAGAAACTGCATTACCTTATTCATATAAGAGTATACTTTTTTTGTTTCTTTCTTTTTACAGCTTTCGGTTTCACAGTCAGAGACCAGTTACCATCCCTCACGCCCAGCTAGAAGTAGCTCACTGACTCGCCCATCCATTTCTACTTCAGGCCGTTCACCATCTTCCATCCTGAACACTAGTTCAGCTTCAGTCTCATCCTACATCAGATCTTCATCCCCTAGTTCCCGTTCCTCATCTTCAGCTAGAACTTCCACTCCAACTCGTACTACTTCCCTATCACGTGCCTCAACTCCATCAAGAATCCGTCCAGTGTCATCTACTTCATCTATGGACAAGGCCAGACCGTCCTTAAGCTCAAGACCATCGACTCCAACTTCTAGAACACAGCATACAGCAAACTCACCAAACATAGTTGCCTCTAGACCAAACTCTCGTCCTTCAACACCTATACGTCGAAGCCCATCCACCTCAGTAACTCCAACATCAGGTGGACGTGCAGCAACAAACGGTCGTACCGCACCTTCATTGTCTAGGCCAAGCTCTCCTGGACCTAAAGTCCGAACCACCACCCCACAACAGCCAATTGTGCTACCAGACTTCCCTCTTGACACACCGCCTAATCTCAGAACAACTCTCCCAGGCAGACCAATCTCAGCTGGCAGGTCTAGGCCAGTCGCTGGAAAGGCAAGTCCCGAACCCAAAGGTCCCATGACAAGAAGGAATTCATCTCCTGTTGTGACGAGAGGAAGACTCATAGAGACACAAGGAAAAGGCCGTTCTGGTGGTAATGGACAGCAACACCACACAGATGCACCAGAGCCTCGAAGGATTTCAAATGTTTCAGACGTAACTTCGCGGAGAACACTGAAGACTTCTTCAACTGTGACGGATAATAACAACGGGCTTGGAAGGTCATTCTCAAAAAGTTCACTTGATATGGCCATTAAACACATGGTACGTTTATCTTTTGTGCATTTGTAATCTTTTATCATGCTGTTCATATCTCTCACGTTTTGATGGTGTGTATAGGACATAAGAAACGGGAAGAGTAACGGTTGTGCACAATCAACAACGACATTATTCCCTCAGAGCATCAGACAAGCCTCGTCCAAGATCCAACCAATCCGTTCAGGGAATAGCCATTCAGATTCTATTAGTAGCACAAGCGCAGAGAATGGGAATGAAGCAAATGAAGGAAGGAGACTGATGGGGAAGTTGAGCGAGATGGACATGTATGAGAGCTCACGGTATGACGCATTGCTGCTGAAAGAAGACGTGAAGAACACAAACTGGTTGCATAGCATCGATGATAGGTCGTCAGAACATGGACTCATGTTTGACAATGGAGGATTTGAGCTGCTTCCTGAGCCTTTTGCCCCACTATAACAAACCCACACTGTCACACACCACAAGTAAACAACTTTTTCTTCTTCCTAATTAAAACCACTTCTCTTATTTTCTTTCTACATAACTTGTTTAACGGTGTGGAAAGAGACATATTATAAGATATAAGGCTCTAGTCGTTCATGGTTCTTTGGTTAGTGATTACTTGAGTGAGGTTTGTAACTTTGTGGTTCTTGAGTGGGTGTGGGGGACCTCAAGTGCTTTCTTCTTGGAACTTTTCATGTAAAGGATATTTGATTCTTGAAGGAAACAATTAGAACGTGAAAGAGGAAAAGAAAAGTACTTCACATGGCTAACGTGGATTAGAGACATATCTAAGTTAATAATTCAGTCATTGAGTGACAGCAAAGCTCAACCAACAAAGTCGGTAGTTTTTTCTTTTTTATTCTATAGACTGACTTTTACTAATGAAATATTTTTATTTTAAGATATTTCAATTATGTTGTTTTCAATGTTACCTCTGTATCATACACTCATTTACGTCACATACCAAACGACTTCCTCTTCCAGGATCCATTTTTAAGCAAGATAGTACAATTGTAAAATATAAAATGAAATAAGCTCAATTTATAACAGAGTTTTGTTTTGAGTGATGTACAAATTCTGTATAATAATTTATCTTGTTTACATATTTTTTTTATTAAATCTAATATAACCAGTACAGTTTTACATTATTAAGTAGTCAAAAATATGAAATGATATTAAATTTTCATTTAGAGAAATTAAAATCTCAATATTTTGAAATAAAAGTTCTATCCAATATCCCCTCTTTTGTTGTGTGGCACAACTGGGCTTAATGTTATGGGCTTAATGTTATGGGCTCCTAGTTTTGGGCTTGATGAACAATCTTGGAAAAGATGGGTTTCTCAACGGAGCTTCCGAAGGAATCAGAAGGTTCGAGTATTTATTTATTCGATTTTGCTTTGTACGCTATTAGAAGCAAACCTCATCTGTTTCAGATCCAGTTCAACAACTTCAACTCTAGGGTTTTCTGATCACTTGTTGTTTGGTTCGTAATCTCCGTCTTCCTTTGCGATCTTGTTGTGTTATAAAAGTAGGTCACTTTAAGGTTCGCCTTGCCCCCCTTGTGCAGGTTTAGGTGTCTGAGCCATGGCTTCGAAGAGGATTTTGAAAGAGCTTAAGGATTTGCAGAAGGATCCTCCTTCTAACTGCAGCGCAGGTAAAGATCGAAGCTTTCTCCTTACTTTCACTTACTTTGAATGTAAGCTAGTTTGGGTATTGATAAAAATCAATACTTTGTTTCATCTATCAAAGTTTTGCTTTTGAATTTTGGTGGTAAAGCTTTGATTTTGTTAGTCTCTTTGATTGATACTGGTTTGTTGGTTGTTATATGCACTCAACATCATCAAATATTCCCTTGATTCTCTTGTAATCTTAAAGAGTATCGTTTTGTAGCTCCTTCTGATATGTCTCTGTTGATGTGGTTGTGAGGTCTTATTTGAGGAAGAGTTTGAGTCTTGTTGTAACGTTTTTTTTTTTAATTGTTGTAGGTCCTGTGGCTGAGGACATGTTCCATTGGCAAGCAACTATCATGGGACCTCCTGATAGTCCCTACGCCGGAGGAGTGTTCTTGGTTTCCATTCACTTTCCTCCTGATTATCCTTTCAAGCCACCAAAGGTTTTATCTTCCTTTTTTGTTCTCAGTCACCAAAATTTATAGTCCTCAGGTTTATTAGCGATCTTATGATGTGTGTTTGATGTTGTAGGTGTCTTTTAAGACAAGGGTATACCACCCAAACATCAACAGCAACGGAAGCATTTGCCTTGATATCCTCAAAGAACAATGGAGTCCTGCTCTTACCATATCCAAGGTTTGAGCTTTTACATCTCTTTACCTCTTTTTAACATCACAGAAGACTGTTTCAGCCAGTTCTGTTTGTTTATGCGAGAGATGATTAATTGCTGTGGAATCAGGTTCTGCTGTCGATTTGCTCATTGTTGACTGACCCGAACCCAGATGATCCTCTCGTGCCAGAGATAGCTCACATGTACAAGACGGATAAATCCAAGTACGAGTCAACTGCACGAAGCTGGACACAGAAGTACGCTATGGGATGATGATAATAAGACTCAAAAGTGGTGGTCGAAGACAAGCAACATCATAACGTTATCTATGCATCCTAAAATATATATTAAAAACATAAAAAAGATAAAATGCATGTGTTGGTTTTAGTAAACGCTATTGTGTGACCCTTATCCAGCAAAACTCAAATGCTCTTTACTCTTCTCTGCTAATCAGCTATTTACCTTGGTTTTTAAGCTTATAATTTAATTTTTGGTCTAATTAGTAATAACCAAACAGTCTGTCTTGAAAAACTAGGATGCGAGCTCTTGGATCGGTCATTTGGGTAATTTTTGGTATTTTTTGGATCTGGTCGGTTTGTGTATTTAGGATCTGAAAAATTCAAAGGCTAAAAAATATCTGAAAGCCCATTTTTTCTTAAATACTCAGAAAAATATTCATATACTAAAAAAATAGTCCAAATTATTTGAAATCTGAAATTGTACTCAAAAACTTAACATATGAAATACTAAAATTATATATAAATATTTAGGATATTTTGGTTATCCGATCAGGTATGTGTAGGATCTGGATCCGTATTGAAACTCGTAGGTTCAGAATAAAATGCTCCAATAAGTATTTAAGCATAAAATCGGATCCAAACTTGTACTTTTAGGTCGGTCTCGATTCAAGTTTTTCGGGCATGTAAAATGGTCAAGATCATAACTATTTAAAATTATTTTAGAAAAACGTGGATAGAAGGAGGGCAAAAGCGTAATTATGTAGACAAGAAGGACAGTGGGGTTGTTTGACGCCGTCAACGATCGAGAGCTTCTTCTCCAATCAACGGCTTTTATAATCTGGTATCTTTCTCATAAACGACACCGTTTCTCTCTATCCTTCCCCCAAAAACACCAGAAAATAAGGTGTCTATCATCATTCTTCTCTCTCTCTCTCTTGTTTCTCTTCGTTTTCTCTGTCAAAAATCTTCAACCTTTACCCTCTCTCTGATCATATCCAAATCTCCAGAAGACCCGTTGTTACCGTTTCAAATCCTCGTGGTACGTTAATTCTCTATCTACCCATGTGGAATCTCCTCACGTCTTTTCAGTTTTTTTTTTCATTTTTGTTTTACGTTTTTCGAAATTCGATGAACTGAAAGTTTCCTATTTCCTTTCCAGGACAGGGACTTGCAATAAGACATAGACTTTCTGTTTTCAGACAATTCGTTTTCAGATGGGAAGCTGTGTCTCTAAGGTACGACATGAAACCCTTGTTTGGTTCTTTTTTGCTTATTGTCGCATGAATGAATAATTAGATTTTATTTTGTTCTTTTATTATGCGATTATGGTACGTAGAGCAAAGAAGAGGATGATTCAATCCATAACGTTGATTTTTCCGGTGGCAACGTTCATCTGATCACAACTAAAGAAAGCTGGGATGAGAAACTAGCTGAAGCTGACCGTGATGGCAAAATTGTAATTTCCACCCCCTCCCTTTGTAATCCTATTGTTTGTTTGTGTGTTTTTCTAAAATCACATGAATGCATCTCTTAAACAGGTGATTGCTAACTTCAGCGCGACGTGGTGTGGGCCTTGTAAGGTCGTGGCACCGTTTTACATCGAGCTCTCTGAGAAACATCCTTCTATTATGTTCCTTCTTGTTGATGTTGATGAACTCAGCGTAAGTAGTGTACCCACCATCATCTTTGAATATCCGGAGGTTCGGGCTGAATCCTGTAATCTCGAGACTGTTAGTTTCGTTCTAACGGTCACTCGAACTAGTACATGACACAATAGTCAAAGTCATTTCTAATTGAGCTAATGAACTCTGGTGTACGACCATCACCTTCAATAGCTTCTACCCGTATTCACATTTTTTAACAAAATCTTCTCTCCATTGTACAGGATTTTAGCTCATCATGGGACATAAAGGCAACACCAACCTTCTTTTTCTTAAAGAATGGAGAGCAAATAGGGAAGCTTGTCGGAGCTAACAAGCCTGAGCTACAGAAGAAGGTTACTTCTATCATTGACTCTGTTCCTGAAAGTCCACAACGGCCTTGATGACTCCAACCTTGTTTGTGTTCCTTCTTCTTCACGGTGGAAATAGTGTCGATAAAAGGCTTTGTTCTGAATCTTCTGATCAATGGATGTAAAAATGTGAAAGATGTCATAAAAAACGTGCAAGCAAGCAAGTTCTAAACGTGCTTTATTTATATATATTAGTTTTTGAATATGCATCTTTCTCTGTCTCGTTACTCAAAGTATGTATATTTTTGAATCTTCTGTCTAAACGTGCAAACAAGATTCATGTTCTCTCTCATTTTATATTCTTGTTTACTAGTGAGGAACATATATTCTTGTCGTCATCTTGGTTAAGGTTTCAACATCTAGTTAGGCCAGAGGAATCTTTTATTTCCTCTGCTCCACTCGGTCCACTTCCAAGTCTTCTCTCTGGCTCTTTGTCTGCAACAGGCAGCAGCTAATACATTACATCCATCACAAAGTCATTATCAGATTTGGTTAGATCGACAGAAACTGCAGAAGCTTGATCTTGTCCTTTACAATTTTTCTGCTCTATCTTTCCTCTGCTCCCCATACACGGTGGCTGCAAGGACAAAAACTGCATCACACAACACATTTTAATGTATCAACTAAACAAATACATGGCAAGAGTGAGGCTTTAAGCTTTCCCGTGAGCATCTCATACAGAAGAATCCCAACGCTCCACCAGTCACCAGCCTTATCAATGCCATATACTCGGTAGTCCCCCACTTGGAGTTTTCTTCAAATTATTTGCTAAACCAAAATCAGTTAGCGACACGTGACCATCTACGTCCATGAGAATGTTTTCAGGTTTGAGATCTCTATGCATTATGCCTTTCTCATGGAGATGTGACACTTCAATGAATTGTACACACGAGCCAAGTCCTCTTTGTGTAAAACAAAACAAAACATAGAACTAGTCAAGCCCTTGGTGATAGAGGTGAAAGGCCGAGAGAAGACGAAGCGAAGCCTATTTGGGTTCGTTCAACGGTCATCTTGAATCTGATCCTTAAGTCCCATTGGAAAGAAATATTGGCTGGCATGGTCATATTCATATTCAGTGCATATCAATACAAAATAACTATTCTTTAGCAGATGTCGCTTATAGTACCACCTTGAGAGGGATACTTAACTTATTAAGCGTGTGCACCCAAGTAACACCATTAACCTCTGATCGTATCTTAGCTGAACTATAACCATTTAATCCTGTTAGCGTGATCACATTTAGTCATCTACTATTAAAACATGAAGCATGAACATAGGAGGTTTCAACAAGTTACATCAGTCTCTATCTTCCGTTTCTCTACTCCGCCGTTTTTAGGATCCGAGGGAAACGGTATGAAGTGTGGAGACAGTGTGGTTGATGCCACAATATGATATTTCATGTCTTTTTGAACTTTGTGTTTGAGTGTAGAAAGTATTGAATTTGCTATATACATGTTTACTTCATGTCCTGATTGTTAAAACCTAGTAGTTCATTTCTTGGTGGATTTTTGGTTAGTAACAAAACATAACCAATGTTTCACATCTAGTCGAAGTTTTATGTGGAATAATCGTATGTTGGAGTCTAAATGTAAGTAAGGGAACATGGAGAGAATGGTATAAGATATATATTTTGGTCTGATATCATAGCATATTGAAAAATTTATTAGAACCTTGAAGAACATAGAGGTGGAAGATACATGTACTGATCAACGTAGTTACTAGCAAGCCATATGTTCTAATTTTTTTTTAATGGGCTTCTTAGTTCTTGTAGTAGTAGTAACTTCCTTTAGGGACCTTCTGCATATCTCAGTGGATACTGTAAAAAAGAAAGACACAAGTGGTTGAGATTATTGTTTTCATTTGCTAACAAATCATTTTACAGATGTGTCTGTTTGTTACCTGTCGCAGTTGGTGGAAGGGCTGATCCTGAAAGGGAGATTAACACCACACTTAGCAGGCAAAGACAGAGCATTGTTGAGGTTGCTTGAAGAGTAAGAGACTCCTCCAATAGCATTTTTGATGCAACGGCACACACTCTGACGATCCACAGCGGTTTGAGCCTGACTGTTGAGCGTTCTGACACCGTTGCAGCAGTTAGCTGGTGGGACGTTACCGCCTTGCATCACGTAAGAGAGACAAGGGTAAAGATCTCCAACCACGGTGTTGCAAGTCACAGCTGCTTCACCGTGGTGGAAAGCAAGAACTAGGAACAAGGCTAGTAAGAAGAGAGACCTCATGTTACTTTCTGTTGTTTTTTTTTGCTTTGGTCTTGTGGGTTTTGGTTTGTGTAGTTTGGTTGTATATATAGATGGGAAGAGTTTGGGGGTTGGTAGTTGAGGAGGAGTGATTGATATGATAAGAGTTAGTTGTGGATGAATTTAATGTCTACCTTCAACACATTTAAGAGCCAACCTTCCTGATTCAGTTGCATTGAATCTAACATTTTTTGTAGATGTTGTGTTATCACTACACTGTAGTTGTGAAACTCAAGACGGACTGCAGACGGATTTTAAAATAAATTTAGAACATACTCGTCTCCAAAACCAACGAGGAGTTTATCTAGTGGCTAAAACTCTTGGATCATACTAGAGATCTAAGAAGTCATATGTTCAATTTCGAGAGTTTCATATAAATTAATATGAAGTTTAGTATGTAATGGTTAGATCAGTTTGAAAAGGTGATATGCTCCATCACTGGCACTGAGCCTGACCAGCCAGAGCATTCAGTCATTCAAGTACTTAGAATTGCTAGTGTATATCTATCTTACTATGTCAAAAAATAACGACTATATTTGACTAATAATGGGCGGTGGATTTTGATTGTCTGAGTTAGATCGCAGTGCATTAAACTCCAGGAAAGAGTGTGGGGCTTCGTACGAGTTTTCGATAAGAAGACTGGTTCACCTCTCTATGAGCTGTGGCACGTATTGATTGATTTGCTAAGAAACACCGTTTTGTTTGGTTTACAACAACACTATTTTATACCATACATAGTGGTCCCAAAACTCATAGGCCCTTGCCATGTTCGATGATCTTTAATCACAACCTGATTCAGAAGAAACGTACCACTACATTAATTCCGATTCCGACTTCTACAAAACTTGTATATATATACATATATATATATAATCAAGTAGACAAACGATGTATATTTTTTACCTCTAGGGAAATTCAAAGTGAAAGTTACTCAGACTCTATGTGTAGCAAGATGGAGCAACACGCGAAAGAATTGAGGAGGGTACATTGGCGGCTGCTCTGCTAATGCCTATTAAGTTTCCAACCACAAAACAAAAACGTATCAATGTATCATCATGAGAGTTTCTACGTACACAGATTAAAAAAGACCAAGTATATATATGAATGCAAAAGTGTCACCTGTTGGATTAATACAGTGGAAGGAGTCATTCCGGGAACTGTGTTCACCTCTATAACCAGCACCTGCACAACTTATTTGTGAGACTCCAGAAAGAACGTTGATTTTGGATTGAGGTATGAGTGTAAATATTAGCCAAATGCAGTGTGTCGTATAGTACCTCTCCGGTTTCAACGTGCACAAAAGCATCGATCCGTGAAAACCCCTCTAGACCAAGAGTTTCTGCGATCAGCTCAATGCCTTGTTTGCATCTTTCCAAAGCGTCCTTGCTGAAAAACCACACAACTCATCAGGTTCAATATACAGATTCTATCTTTACAAAACAAAAAAGAGTAAAATTTTGTAAGACAAACCTCATGATTGTTGGTGGAGGTGGCGTCAGGTTTATGCCTGTGCCGCCTAGTAAATAGATAAATTACATATGCTATTGTGAAGAGTAATACTCTCGTAAGAACAGATGAAGTAGCAAAGAAAGACGAGTGGGAGTACCTTGGAACTTCTCCTCGAGTGATAATATATCACCACTTTCCTTGACAGTAAGACTAGGATTCAGTGAACGCATTGACCCACGATTTCCGATCACTCCCACGGTTATCTCTACCCACCGCTTCGTACCTTTCCAAGAGAGCTGCTGTTTAGCTTTGGATGAAACTACGATTTCATCGGTTTCAACAAATGGTTCGAAAATCAAGAACTCAGGAGTCGTATTTGGCATCTCAATCATTCCATGTGTCTACAAACAAGTGGAGATAGCGATCATCAATGAAGGCATTAAGGTTGTACTAATAGAATGACTATTTTTTTTACCTTAGACAAAGTGTTTGGAGTAATCCTTGGTAGACTATCTTTTAAAGCTTGTACATATACAGCAAGGTCTTCAGCGGAACTGTATATATACAAATGGTTCAAAATTAAAATTTAGAATCTTGAATATGAATGAAAGACTTTTGAATACGAATTACCATAATCTTGCAACACCAGTAGAGCATCCGTCTCTTGCTGGTTTAACACAGAATGTTAGACACCGAAGCTTGGTGATCAATTCATCCCAAATGTTTGAGATGCCCTCATGCATTATACTCTCTGTTCTCCTCACATCTTTACTTATGGTATGAACTCCAAACTCTGAAATCTGTTGATTGCGGGAAACCCAAAAGAAATGTAATTTGTTATACGAAACCAAATACTACTTGATTCTTTCAATATATTGGCTTGAAGAGTATATTGACTTGTAAACGTACATGACTAAGAGCCTGTGATGTCATAACCTTGTCCATGCAAGTCCTTGAAGCTAGTACTCCTGGACCTTTTTTAAGCGCGGAAGAGGAATATGAAACAACCAGGTTAACAAATTTCATGAAGACAATTGAAGTGAAACCAAGTGATGTACCATAAGTTGCAACGAACCTGTGTAAGCAACTCCTTCATCCTCCAGTAAGGCCTGCAACGTACCATCTTCCCCAATTCCTCCATGCACTGTTTCATTACATTTGAAAATATAATCACAAATAAACTGCATAAAAGATTAAACGGATACAGCGACTAAAGGTGAGTCGCATACAAAATGGAAGCATTCTCTTGAGTCTTAACAGAGAGAAGTGCTTCCCGAGAGTATCAACATTGCCTCAAACAAAAATGTATCACCTTGTTACGTGTACCTATCTTATCACTTGCCAGCTGTCCCTAAGGAATAAAGAATAACACGTGAGGGACATCCCATGTGCTCCTAACGGCCTCGTCACCTTCATGTGGCTGAGGTTGGGGATCTTCTATATATAGCTTGTTTTGAGTAGAGAGAAAGGTATCTAGAGTTTAGATCAATCAAGGTTAAAGGGGGAGGTGAGAGTACTCCATTATAAACCTCTCAAGGTTCCTGAGTGCTTGTAAACACAGATCTATATCTAATATAATCGTTATATCATCTTTGCATTTGCCTTGTTACCCTGTTTTGATCCGAGAAGGTACTTTACTCATAACAGTGGTATCAGAGCTTGAGACGAGCCATGGGAACGATGATGGAGTTTCCGGTTTTCTACGGTGAAGAGCCGGAGGCGTGGGTGTCATGGATCGAAGGGTTTGTTGCTGAACATAGCTTAACTGATTTCGAAACAAGGCAGCTCGCATTCGGTTTCATCGGAGGTGAGGCCTACACTTGGTACCGTGATGAAGTTTCACTATCTGGGTTTTATAGCTGGGGAGAGCTTAAATTCAGGTTGATCAAGAGGTTCAGCACGAGGACAGAGCATGAGAAAATAACGCTGGAGTGGCAGCACCGGCTAAAACAGCTAGATCGACTCAACGATTGGCTTGAGCGAAGGTACCCAGAAAAAGCTGCAGTGGAGAAACAACAGAAAGGATCAACGGCGGTTCCTGAATATGACTCAAATCAGATCACCAGCCATGACGGAGGATTTCTGAAGAATACCGCTCCGGTTCTGGTTCCGGAGCAGAACCAGTCGATAACTACATCAGAAGTAAAAGACGATCTGACTTTGGGGAGCGAGGTTCCTGTGCTTGCTTCAGATCCGGCAATAGACGTGGTGGTATGTGAGGAAGACACAGAGGAAGAGGAAGCTCATGCAGCCATGATCGATCTGTCCGAGGAGCAAAGTGGAAATATGAGAAAGAAGAAGAAGAGGTGGAAGAAGCGTGATCTGCCAACTCAAAATTGTTCTGGGAGGAATAATAATTATTATGCCTATCATGTGTTCGATCAAATGTTTGTGGGAGGAAAAAGAGTGAAGAAGAAAAGGAAGAAGAAGAAAATGAAAACAATGTATAGGATGAAGAGGATCAAGCATGAACTGGGATTCAGGAAGTTGCTAATGAGACATAAAAGAATGTTGCATGAGCTTGTTAAATGGAAGAAGCCTAGGCTCAAACACAAAACTCACAAGAGAAAGAAGAAGACCAGAGAAATATTTTCAGGTAACCATCACGCTTTCATTTGGAACTCAAGGCTGGTGGGTGAACTGATTAGAGGGAATCTTAGAGGATGCTGTAAGAGAAATGGCTATGTGATAGTTTACTGGAGTTATAAGTTGATGCAGCTGAAGGGACTTGTGAAGCTGAATTGTGAACTGCTACTAGCCACTGGTACGAGGAAAAGAGCAAAGTCTAAGCTTGAGTGTGTAGTTAATGAAAAGCTTCTCTCATGTGTTAAGAAAGAGTGGGCGAAAGTGCTGGACTGGAAGAAGTATAAGGGCAAATACAAGCACATGAAGATTGTGCAGAGCAACACTAAAGAGATGACGAATGATATCTACTCTTGGTTCTATAGAAGGTATCTGCTAGAAGTTCATACGTTTCTCCAAGGTACACTGTCCATATTTGTTGACTCACGGGAGCAAGAGTTCCATGATGTAAAACTAGGCTATGTTAGCATGCTGAAAGCACAAACAGATTTGTGGAAGCTATTAGAGTGGAAGGAATTAAGGACTGTTGTTAAGTTCTATGAAACTGTATATTGGTCTTTTCAAGTGCATGCAGGCTCAACTCTAAGTATGGGTGCAATGGACATGGCATTTCCACTTATCCAAGAAGAGGATGGATATCTCATTGCTTCACCAGGAGCAAGATTGGAGTCACATATGAGAAAGTCAGTAGAGAAACCAATGAATGGTGTATCTTCTGTGAGCCAGCTAATTGGAAATGAGAAGTTAGAGGCAGAACCAGAAGTTACTTTAAGTGTAGTGGATGCACATGAGAAAAGGAATGTGAAGCATGATAAGTCAAGGAGGTGGAAGTACAAACCAAGGAGAATGCAGCTCCCTTTGCAAGTTTCTCGGGTCCAAAGAGATGGTGCAAGACGTGAAATAAAGAGTGTGGAGGAAGGAGGAAAATGCAGTCATGGGACAGTAGAGCTGTGGATAAGCTGCAATATGAGTGACAGTGGCTTGCCTCGGGAGTTAGATAACACATGTATAAGTCTGATATTGCAGTGGCTTGATATTTTAAAGAGCATAAAGGTGAATTGGAAGGAGCAGGTGGAGTCCACAAGAACTCCACCACTTGCAAAGTGGATTTCAGAATCTGTTGTCTCTGCATTCCTAACAACCAGTCAGTCAGAAGAGTCCGTGACAGAAGGGGGTATGGACCAAGAGCTGAAGGGGGTCAGACACATCCTGCAGAAAAGAGCTCATGACAGTGTGCTAAAGACACAACCAACCATTGGGAAGTTTTGTGGCTTGCTTGGTTCAGTGTTTTTGGTGGGGAAAAATGATGATATCAGATTTTTTGAACTGGTGGAGAAGAGTCTGACGGCATCACATAGTTTTGAGCTGAGAAACCAAGTGTGGGAACCAGGAATAGTAGCTTATGTTGGTGAGTGGAAGGAGTTTGAAGCGTTATCAAATGGAGTTCTAGATGGTGGCTTGAGTAGTTTCTTGAGCAAGTTAGTGTTTGTATCTAAGGGGGCCATGATTATCAAGCTCAAGGAACGCCATTATCTGACTTCCGTGTCTGAACTCGTTGCTCTTGTTATATTTCACTTGACATATGTGATGTTGCACTCATCAAGACCACCAGAAAGGTTTACAACAGATTTGAAGTGGCTTCAACAACGGGGGGGGGGGGAGTTTATGTTGCAGCGAGGTAACCGTCTCTGAGCAAGAAGAGAACGAAGAGAAGAGATGCCAGTTTCCTGCTTTCAACCTTGAGGACAAGGTTGATTTCAAAGGCGGCGGTATTGTTACGTGTACCTATCTTATCACTTGCCAGCTGTCCCTAAGGAATAAAGAATAACACGTGAGGGACATCCCATGTGCTCCTAACGGCCTTGTCACCTTCATGTGGCTGAGGTTGGGGATCTTCTATATATAGCTTGTTTTGAGTAGAGAGAAAGGTATCTAGAGTTTAGATCAATCAAGGTTAAAGGGGGAGGTGAGAGTACTCCATTATAAACCTCTCAAGGTTCCTGAGTGCTTGTAAACACAGATCTATATCTAATATAATCGTTATATCATCTTTGCATTTGCCTTGTTAACCTGTTTTGATCCGAGAAGGTACTTTACTCATAACACACCTTCTCTAACTTTTAGTTTCGTTCTCACCATTTGGCCAGTAGGCCTTTTTGCTTAATTTTTTGATAGCATTTCTCCCATTAAATTACATTTGCTAATGTAAATACAAGATAAGAAACACTGAAATCCCTCAATTTTAACACTGACCTGCAATGAAGACGGTTGCTTGAGCTTTCCTGGCAAGCTTGATCCACTCTCTCAATGAAAATTTCACTGGCAGTTCGTCTGTTATATCAAACCCTCCAAACCAGCTTTGATTCTTTAAACCATCCATAAGATCATCCATCACTTGCTTTTGCAGCAGAGATGTAAAGAGAGCCCGCTCAGGCTCGATTGCTTCCAAACACTCCGCAAGAATTTCCTCAGCTGTGTGCCTTAGCACAACGGAGTACCTGAGAAAAAATAAAATCACTGGTAATGTGGAAGGATAAGGCATTAACTTGAGGAAAGTTAAAATAGTTTCATGCATGCATGTAAATTGCCATTATGTGTTGTTCCACTCCGTATAAGCTTTGACTAGTTGGACAACAATGCAGTATTGTATTTGAGGTCATCTCTAGACAATTACTGTAAATCTTATTTCACTTGGAGTCCGAAAATATACTCACGGTAATAACCACACTTCTCTGTTGTCCAAATCAGTTTCGGTTTTGTCCGGAAATGCACCAGATGAGTTGCTAAGTGATGGGGAAAGCAAGCAGGGAGTTACTTTGAGCTGCAAAAAACAAGATCACCAGAGTCAGTGGAAATGTTGTTGTGCCTACGGTTAAACTTATAGATTACAGGTTAACGACAATGCCTACTGGAATTGATAATGACACAACGATGCATTGTTTCCAACTTACATCAACAAATCTTTGCAGATTCATCCAGACATTTGTTCCACTCATGACAGAGACCTGCCGCTCTGAAGTGTCTCCTCCAAATATTACGAACACTTTCTGGACGTCCCCGGAGGTTTCCAGGGTTGTTGAACCTCGAAGCAAATGACTAGACTCATAATTATGCCAAGTAAGATGGGGAAGCCTTGAGCTAGCTCGGTGGAGGATGGTTCGCAAAATGTTTGAATGAGAAAATCCAACCTGAATGTAAGAACTAATTATCAAAATAGAATCTAGTCATGTATGATAATACAAACATCTGACCTGAATGCTCGAATAACGTGACCTAGGCATGAGAGAAAGTATGAACAGATGAGCATTAGATTGAAGCTTAAATTTCTAGGAAGATAAAAATGACGGTCCAAATCATGTTATTTTATCAGCCTTTGACTGTACTTACGAGTTAGGAAGAAAAAGTTCAATCACAAACATTTCACAAATACGAGAAGACAAGTTTAAGTGTCCAACGTAGTACGTTAGCATAACCATCAATGTCATGCCTATCTTTAGTTACCTTAGAAGCCTGCTGGAAGAGAAAGCTATTTTGCTCCATGCCACTTATCTGTAAATGTATCCGAGGGCCACTTATAAGAGCATGAAGGGTACAACAGTGGCTCGGGGTACAATCTAAGGCCAAAAGTTTGCAATAGGCTAACCAGGTTGATGTCTGTGAATAAAATACTCCCCGACTTGCGTCCTGTAAACGTTTCATTTGAAGCTGATGATATATTTGAAGTGGGAGCCAAATACCATCCATCAATGCGAGCAAAGTCGCGAAGACCTAGCTTTTGAAATAGAAGAGATGCCTCTTCACGGATACTTTTGATAACATGGATAGGGAAACGAGGTGGAGTGTAATAGGTGACCTGTTTATATTTAATACACACATGGTGAGAGGAATAAAGCTACTAAAAATTGGAACTCAACATGCTGAGAAACCACTTAAATACAGCTAAGAAAAAGAAAGGCCAATGTTTAGCATTTTAAGAATACATAACTAATGTTTTCCAGTGACGTCTTTCATTATGGGTGATGGGAAATGCAAAAACTGTGTTTCTTTCAGTACCTGTTGTGTCGGCAGATACTTCCTCCGATAGTCGAAGATGGCGTCTTCCTTCGGATCACCACTGCCATGGAACTGAAGTTGCACCTGACCAGATAAAGATTTGAATACGTAAGAAATTAATATCATAGTAGAGAGCGACTCATTATAAGCCAAATCCGGTATCTATCTTCAAGTCATAAAAATGGAAAAGATATGGCTAAAAAATGTAAGACATCTGCTTTCACTTTAGTGCGAAGTATAACTGGCGCACAAGTTTTACAAATCCACGATTAACATGATTCATGTAAAAGTGGTAAAAAAAGATATCTGACACAAGCTCAAACCCCGTGAAACTTAGAAAACAACTGAAAATGTGAATACCTCAGAGGGCAACAGCACAACAGGATGGCAATCAGAACCAGAACCCACATCTAGGACAATGGCAGTGAACTCATGTGCATTTTCAATGAATACCTCAACAACAACCCTATCATCAACTCCCTGTAAGAGAACAGAAGAAGATAAACAAGCTGGGAAGATATCATCCCATAAATAAAATATTTTATTTCTTTCACTTCCAAGTTCCTATTCAGATTGTCCAAAGCTTCAAAACAAAGGATACCTCTAGAATAAGTTCAACAGCCTTCTTGATTGAATCCTTTACGCCAAAAGCAACCTTGACACCAATGCTTGATCCTGCTCTGGCTGGTTTTACCTTAAACGGACAGACGTGAAGAGAAGAAGACAAAACAAATGAAGAGGAAATGGAGTCTCTGGGAAACATTCTATATGACCAGTCTGAGAAATAGCTGGACTACTTACCACGACTTTCCCCACATCAAGGTCCAGCCGGTTATCTGTAAACCATTGTGCTATTTCAATTTCGTCTACTTCAGTTCCCTATTAATAAGATAGATACCACTAGCTACAAATACGACCAGAATTGTCTATGCATAATAATGTAAGAAAATTAAATGCAGATAAAGAGACAATATACACTACCTGCACCAAGTAGTTTGGTACTGACATGAACCCATGTGTTTTAAGCTCTAAAGAAGCTTCATACTGGAATTAGTTCACTGAAAAGAGTCAGAACCATACAACTCAAGCTGTAGATAAATATCTATTGATCCAGATCTTACTATTAACCTTGTCAAAGGCTCGACGGCATTCCCTAGATCCTGTCCCAACAAATGGAATGTTGTGACTCTCCAAGAGCTCCTGCATAGTATTAATCAATTTTGTTAAGGTTTCAGAAACACTTAAGTAGGACACCCAAAATTTACGAAACAAAAAGGACCTGAATGCCACCATCTTCACCAAACCGACCATGAATAACAGGGAAGACAATGTCCACAGCGGAAACAAGATGCTCAGCCAAGTCTGATAATGAAGAGAATCCCTGTGCAAGACTATACAGTAACGAAACAAACGTTTGTTAATGGCAGCTAATCGTTTTCTCATGACTGAGTCTTAGAATCGTGTTATATACCTCACCTCTCGAGCTTGAAATCGAAATCTGCCGGAGTATTCGAGTACAGCTGAAAATTCATTTTCACAAGAAGACGGAATCAAAACATAGATACAGCAGAAACATTAGTGTCTATACACAAGGTAGCAGCAAACCTGAGCGGAGGAAATTGCGAAAGCTTTGAGATGAGCATCTATGTAGTAGCACCTCACGCTTATACCGTTACCCTGAGGATGACAATACACATCCAACATAATCGAAACGATGTTAAGATGATAAGGTGATGATAAACTCTAAATTAGCGGAGAGGATTTTAGTGATTTAGAGGAAGACCTGAATGTGATCGAGAACTGATCGAGCAGAGTTGAGTGAAATCCCGCGCTCCGCCGACGGTCCTCCGCAGATGAGTCCAACTCTCAGATTCTTCTGGCCGCTATTATCCTCCTCTCCGTCGAAGACGATCGACTCCGAGACGATTCGTATTGCTCCGGAGGTAAGGCGTCTCTTCGTACCCAGAATCAAGCTTGTACTCTCGCTCCGTGAGTTCTTATGATTCAGCTGCTTCAGTGTCGTCGTTGCTAATCGAGCAACATCGTTTCCTCTTCCTATGCCGCTAGTCATCGAAAGGCTGATGCCGATCGCCATGGACGCCATCTCTAAAGAGAATTCTCAAAAAGAAGATTTACAGTTTTTGAAACAAAAAAAATTCGTTGCCACGCGGGGTTTTTTTAGCGATTTTGTAAAAAAATTGGGTTTATCTTTAGAATTAAAATATTCGTGAGTAGTGAGTTTGGTGGACAGTCACACTATGAAGAGTAGCTACTTCACTTGTGTTGATATATTTGTTGCCCAAAACTAACCCTGGCCTAATGGTCAAAACAAAAATTTAACAGCTTTTAAATCAGGGTTGGAATTCGATTAGTAGATAATGTAGTTTCTTACAAATAATAGGATAGCATGCAAAGTTTATCATTACATTACAAGTAATAAAAATAGAAAATTAACAAAAAAGAACAACTTTGGAGCAATGAACAAAGGCTTTTTTCAACTCTACAACAAAACTGATTCTGCTGCAGAAACAATCCTCAAAATAGTCCTTCAAATTATGTTGTTTCCATGCATGAATGTAAAAAGCGACTCACTCTGTACATCATATATAGTCAATACATTTGAATGATATAATTTTTTTTTAAAAAGAATGTTTGTTTGGTTTTCTAGATTTTGATATTAACGTAACCAAAGTATCTCATTCTCATTTTGATCATAGATGTGGATTAAGAAAACACCCTTTATGACTGTCATTAATTTCGTAACTGATAACAATTTTCCCCATCTTCCGTACCATGCAGGAATTAAAAAGAGATAAGCTTGGGTTATCTGTAATCACATCTTTCATTAATGCTTCCAATAAAACAAAAAATTTGCATAAACCAAACGAAGATGTGTAGCATGAAAATGCAAAGTGATTTGCCTGCCTACTTCCAAATTCCAACTGATACCAGATACAGATTAACAACAACAACAAGAAGTGATATCACACAACTTTTTTAATGTACTAATCCTTGTAATAATATCACGAAAATGCAAACTTTTTTTTCCACAATTACTTTTACCATTTTGAAACAAATTGAGAAACGGAAAGAGTTTACGATTTAATATAAAGGAAAGAAATCACACCCAAATGAAACATGCTAAATAAAAAAGCAAATTAAGAAACAGGGAAACTATATACAGATACCATTTACTTGAGTTGGCATAGGAAAAGAGAGTGAGAGAACTTATTTGGTGAAGCCTCCTCCTTCATCAGTTGTTAACTTAGATATCTCCTTTCTTAAACTTCAACGGAGGCTAACGAATACTTATAAAACCACTTTACCTCGACCCGGACTCCACTTTTCTTTGCTTCTGTTTTTCTTTTTATCACAAGAGCAATGCAACTTTTTATCTTACGGTGTACCGTGTGCGACTCACTCACCTTGCTTGTGAGTTGTCATGAGTGTATACAGAGACGAATGAGTCCGAAGCTCCAGCTGCAAGTAAAACCTGGTACGGATGAAAAGAGAGGCAGCTCACTGAACCAATCTTCTGTGCCATGAAGGACGGGTAGTATCGGATTATTCCTAGCTGTTCTCCCTGAAGGCTAAACACTTTAATCAGCTGTTTTGCAGATCCGCTCGCGATTATTGGAGCGTGTCTGTGAACAGCTAAGGCCGTGAGTGAACCCCTGTGTGCATCAATCGTCAGGTATGTATCCTTTGTTGTTCTGAGGTCAAGGAACTGTATATCACCGGCCTGTGATGCACTCACCACCTGAGAAAAACAAGGAATAGATATTGGCCTCGTGAAAGTAACAAAGAATTGAGAAACCCTTCAAAATAGGCGTGGACATGGAAACCCAAACCAAGACATATATCTTCAACTCAGAGCCGAACCAAGATTTCTTTTTAAAACCGAACTGTAACAATACTTTATTATAGAGTCTCAAAAAGGGTATGAAAGCTGACAGTTCAGAGAAACGTTTTGGCTCCCAACCTTTGCGAGATCAAGTCCAGGCTGAAAACTGAGTCCAACCACTCTTTCAACTTTCTGATGAGGCCGAGTCGCACAGACAAGCCTTCAATAGAAGAAATGATATTAAATGATGTATTCTATTATTTTTGGTATAACTGATTGAGTTCTTGTGTAAATTTTCCTTTCGGGAATGAACTATAAGGAAACTTACGGTTCAGGTGACCGAACATCATAGAGTCTCAAAGATCCATCAGCGAAACCAGCAGCAAGCTGACCCCCGTGCACTTGAGAAGCCGACTACAAAGATAACATTAAGTAAGCGAAATTCCCACGTTTTATACATATAGACTATCTGGATGTATTGTTAGTTTCTTCCTGCTTATTTTAAGTTTGAAAAACCATTTGCTAAGAATCACACACCCGCATAATTTTGTTTTCAAATAATAATCTAAGATCAGCCTAACCAATAATCAACATGCAATCAACGAACTTGGATACGGAAAAGGAACCAGCAGCCAATAGCACCCGTATATTACTCCTTCGATTAATTAAATACGTTTAATCGATCATAATAGACCTGTAGCAAATCATGACATTCTAGAGTGTTTGTATGTGATAGATAAGAAGGTAATATAGACTTACAAGTGCTGTAACTCCGCACTCTGACTCAGAGGGAATAGATCTGACAAGCTGTTCTTTCTCCAGGTCCCAAAGCGCGACTGTTGACACCTCACCCGAAGCATACTGTTAAATACCAGAGATTCATAAATAACAAAAACAGGTTTTTGTAACTTCAACAAAAATGAAGAAACACTGCACAGCTTGATAAAAGCAATCACAAACCAGGTAGCCAGACTGTTGTTGCCAGTCCACAACAGCGTTCAAGTCGCGTGCACCCGGCTTGTGCCCCTGAATTGAAGAAAACCCCGTAACAAGCTTTTGTTTACCCTTTGTTGCATAGTTTTTCCATATTCGGACCGACCCATCACCTACCCATATTTCCAAAAGATTGTGTACACATAAGTACCATTTCTCAGCAGCTATAATCAATCAATTCGCAAGAGTTATGAATATTACATGATGCAACAAGTAGAAAAGAGTCGTCAAGTTCATTGACAAAGCAGAGCTTTGAAATTCCTTTGTCGGGAAAATCATGATTGTCAAAGCCATTGAGAAGAGTTGCTTCCTCATAGTTCCAGACTCTGAAAGGAAAATACAGTAAAGTACTTAGTGTCGTAGATGCATCTCGATAAAATAAAATAAAGAGTCACGAAGAAGATTAGAAACAGTTTTAAAGGGAAGCTTTTCTAAATGATGATACTAGACAGAGAGATCTAATCAATTAGATCGAGCTTCAAAAGCGAACACCTTTTGTTTGGGGTAACTGGACAGTAAACTGGCTAACAGAAGGTCAACCTGGACGCAAGAAACTGATATAAGATCCAGATTTTAGCTGTGCATACCTGATCCGTTCATTCTCATCTGCAGCAACTACAATAGGAGAGAAAGGGTGAAGGAGAGCTGTCTTTGTTCCCGTTTCAAACCTCGTATCCCAGTTGGCAATGGGATTATTGCTGAGCTTGCTAATAGCTGGTCAAGGTAAAATGTTGTAATTCAGTTCAAGTGACTAGTATCGTTATAAAACAAACCAGAAAAGACAAGGTACTTACAGGAGTGCTGGCATTTTGCAATATGCTCAAGTGCGATTTTTTCTTTCTCTTCTCTTTTGGTAACTATCTCTTGACTAGCATCCGTCCCACCAAGAAGAGGTTTAGAAAAGTGGCCACAGCTCCAGTTGTAGATAGTTGATAACGGGAGCAAACTCCGTTCAGATCCACTGCCGCCTAAAGGCGGATCAGCCAATCCTGAGTCTGGTGAACCCAACATTTGAGGTTTGAACTCTAACGAACAAACTCTCCTCAGTAGATAGTTTGTTCTAGGAGGGCTGACCGGAGGAGTCCTAAAACTTAAGGGAAGGTTACCTGTCGTGAGCAACAATGACAAATCAAAACTCACACACACTCAATAGAGGACAGCCTACTGAATTAAGCACAACTTTAAGAATCACTCAATAAATAGCTACCTGCATGCATATCAAACCATGAGGATGAACGAGCTAGTCCAGTTAGAGGAGTGTGCGATGTCGTTGCGGCCTCCCCTAATCGGCCAGTGGGCTTCGAGGGTTTCGCAACAACTTGTTCAATTCCAATGATAGAAAGCACACGCCGCCCAAGACTTGCAATACGTGGAGATGGATCTTTAGCTAAGGCAAACATAGCTCGAACGCACTGCGAGTAAACAGCATTATCCAATAGTCTTGGCTGATGGACAGCTCCATTGCTGACACTGTCATGCATGATTCCAGAATCTGAATGTAACGAAGAATCATCAGATAATGGAGATCCATTCATCAGCCCAGCTGAGCAAAGAGGGCTGCTTGAGATCTTGGACTCACGAGCCACTGGTTGGCTATCAGTGCTAGCTCTAGTCAGAGGACTCATGTGTAAAGAAACAAGTTTTGCACTTCCAGCATCATGGAGTTTAGCTATTGAAGGGAGCGAAGTAAGCAAAGAACTTGATTGAGGCTTCCAATATGAAGCTGCGGCTAACTTTAGGTGATGTTTGTGGCCGAAGGCAAAACGTGCAACAGCTGTAGAGACATTAACAACAGATAAGACTTGGGGATAAAATAGGAAAACAAATAAAAGTAAGGAAGCTCGCTTCAAGGTGTATATGCAGAATGAAAAAGACAGACATTGGAAAATGCACAAAATTACATATGAACTCTCTAAACGCAACAAATAAATTAGATGCCTACGTAAACTGGAGTTACTCAAATTCAGTAAAAGGTAAATCAATAAATAAGATGTAGGAGAGACAGTATCTAATTTAAAATGATCTCAGAAGGTTAGAATATTTTTCTTTGAAGTTAAATAACTATTTAGGAACCCATAGTCCCAAGATCCTGAATGTTCAAGATTTGCATGCTTTGCGTACCTACAGCAACCTCTGCCCGGACAAGTGGACTCCCATCTGAGACAACATTTAAGAGACTTTTAATGATAGCTTCTTCTGCTCTAATCTTTTCATCATCATCAAATTCATCGTCCACAACACTTTTACTAGAGTCAAACCCAATATCAACTAAGGTACCCAGGGCAAAAACAGCAGCAGCCCTTACCTGCAAGGGAATGTTATGGTCAGCAATTACACTACTAAAAGAAAGATAATATGAAGAAATCTGAGCTTCACCTCAGGTTGAGGCTCGGAAAGCAGAGGTGCCAACTTTTGAAAAGCATTTGCCTCCCTACCCATTATTTGGGCCTCCATAAAATCTTCCCACAACTTTCCAAGACAAAGACAAAGCCATTGTAAAAACAATGGTTCTGGCTGTGGATCACTTGGTATCGATGCTTCAAGGTGCCCCAGACAAACACCAATCAAATTTGCTTCAAGACATGCTTCCTGGCCTCGTCGGTGTCCGTCCACAATGACAGCCAGAACAAAAGCAGCCATAGCTCGTTGTTCTGGAAATGCACCCGAGCTATCTAGAAATCTTATGAAATATGTATGCCCCCCATCCTTAACAAGATCAATTTGACACGACTGAAAACAAAGAGAGACCAGTCAATGTTAGAATAGTTAAAAGACTGAGACGAGAAGGTTAAGCAGCACGAAAGTGTGATGGCCGGAGATTAATTTGATGTCCAAGGATATGATATTAACTATTTAATATGCGGAAAATATAGATGATAGATTCGTGCCATTCAGAATTCATATCAAAATAACTAGATGGAAAACATAAGAGTTCCATTGAAGTCACTCTCAAAAGATGCACACTAAGAAGATAGACACCATAGGAACTAGCCCAAATTTGTATAACAACAAGCAGATGCATGACAAACCACCAGCGTCCAAAAGAGAAAATTACCTTATCAAGTGCAAGAATTTTTGTCCATATGAAAACAAGGATCTGTCTTAGCTCATTTGTTGTTGTTTGCAGAAGCTTCAGCACATATGGGAATATTCCAACAGACAAAGCCTAGAAGAATATTCATTTCACGTGTAAAGACATAACCAGAAGAAACTATGTGTAAGCCAAAGGGAAAGGGAGTTCAAGCTTAAAACTATACCAGATCCACGGCCCATGAACCCATATCAAGAAATCTTCCAAGAAGTACAAGAGCACGAAACCGATGGCATTGGCTAAGTAACACCTGAAGAAAATCAGAGGCTATAAATCCGCTATGATAGAAACATGCACAGAGTTCTATGATGGAACCTCCAGAAGGAAGCCAAATAATATTCCTCAAGTCAAATCCACACAAAACCCATGCGAAAATGAGAAATAATTATGTTTTTCTCTCACACAGACACACAATGTAAATAGAAATGAAAACAAAAAAATTAAATGCACCTGAAGAACAATAGGCAACTGCTCTGGTGGTTTCTTATGCTCAGATCCATGATCAAGCCACACCTCAAAAGCTGTCAGCTGCTCAGTAAAAAATGGACTTGGCTAGAAAGGAAAAGAAGCAAGTTTTATCATCAAGATAAGCGCCATCTTATACCATTAAAAGGAAACTACATAGAACAAAACAAACCTGGAACTCTGCGTTTGGGTCCAGAACAAGTTGGGGAAGGTGAGAAAGGCAGATTTCAGCAGCCATGTCCCATGCATCCCTGAAAGGCATGGAACAACTAGCTGAGGGAAATCAAGACACATAACATTTTATCTAACAAAAGCATAGGGTTCTTCTTGAATACCACATATGATGTTGATGCGTAGGAGGTAGCATAGGGTGAGATATTGGATTACAATTTGCGGACCGCATTATTCTCTCAGCAAGTAAGAAATTTCGGAAAAGGCTAGCGACCAACAAATCCTGTCTAAATAATCTCTGGAAAAGTTCTGCAGGGAAAAGCAACATTCATGAGGGACACAGAAATACAAACAAGTCATTAAAGAGACTTGGACTTAATACAGTATGCCAAATGTTTGGAGCAATACCATGAGGAAGCACATTCCATGCAATTGTATCCGTCACTGCTGTGAAAATCCAGTTCAACTCCCCTAACAATGTCTTACGGTCATTTTGGCGGCCTGGAATCCTGTCAATAAGTGATTCATCGATGATTTCTTTCAGAAGAGAACGCCTGCAGAACCTGCAATGGAAAGCCTCTTGTAAAAACTGTAGCTAAAGGACATGCTACCTAAGATTATATAAAGTAGCTTGATGGAACTACAAGAACGTTTTGTAGGAAGAAAAGACATCTGAGTACGCAAAGAACAATCAGAGGTGAATATAAGATTTACCATTTCAACGCCATTTTAATGGGTGTCGTGAGGCAAGCAGTAAAAACATCAGCTGGAAATTCAACGCTCTGAGGAAGTGTCTCATGTACGTCACAAGCAGCAAGTAGAATACAGTCTCTTGAGGATCCAGAGGAACCAGACGATCCCCAATCATGAAGCTGTCAAAAGGAATAAACGAATTTTATCAAGTTATGGGATGCCCATTGCAGAATTAAGACTTAAACTTGACAGGAGGATGTGTAACATGAGTAAAGTGGTTAATTACTTTACCTCAGCAAAAGCATTAAGAATCATCCTAGCAGCAGAGCAGTCAAAAACATATATGGACGGTGTCTTCAACCAGGAATCAAGATCACTGATTGCCAATGGAATGTACTGCGTATAACTCTGCTCAAATACAGGATCAATCAGTACGTGGTAACAAACGAAAAGGAAGAAGAACATCATAGATAATAGAAAAGCTAGTAAGAACAGACCTTATTGAATACCCAAATTTCGCCATTAGCTGTAGGCTTTGGTACACCGTGCCCATTATAATGGAATAGAACTCTCTCGGTTTTTGCATATTTCCGACAAGTCAAGCACAGCTTCTTGACTTCCTCTCCCGTCGGATCTAACTGGACCTTATATCGAGCCTGAGAGAGAGTATAACATAAAAATGAAAAACGCAATTAACGAAACAATAACGATAGGGTGCAGGGCAATAAATAATCACCCTTGGTTGCCATCTCTCATATTGAGTGCTCAGATTTTGTCCAATAGTCTCGAGAGCTTTCGGCGGGGCCATGGAAAATGGGTCTGCCATCAAATAAAAGAGAAAGAATATTGATTGTGGAGACAACGAAAAAAGTATAGACACACAAAAGAAAGAGTGTAATAGGGTTGAGTTGGCCGAAGGTTTCAACCTATCCAAGCCTCGATTCTTGCACAAGGAGATATCTTGATAACATCAGGCGGATCAACAGTAATGTTTAAACACAGAACTAGAGCTACACATCCTGTTTTCATCTGCAAAGCCAGCAAAGAACAAAAAAATTAAACTTTAGCATAACCTTCCTCAGAGAAAATCAGCCAACGTAGTGGGGAACAATAGCAGATTGTATCATAAACATTCTAGATGATGTAGTTGCTCTATGCTTCTCCTTCATCCTCAATTGCACTTAACAGAGAGATCAATCCAAAACCTAGTCTACCAACACTACAGCTACAACAACGTTCAATCACAAACTTACTCGCTCTTTAAGCCGCCATTTAGGAGCCAACACAATGCCCTCGGAAGTCCCCAAGAGCGCAGAAGCCTCGGACGCATCGTGTCTAAGCTCACGGAGGACGATAGTCTGAGGCAAGTACGCCATACTAGTGGCGGTGTCACCTCTCTCCGTCGAACCATTTCCGTAAATACTACTCAGACCATCGGAATGTTTCCTCCGCGACGAATCACCGTGACTAGAGACACAGTCCTCGTCGTAGCGGTGACTGGAAGCCAGAGAAACAGAGGATTGCGAGAACCGAGATACCATTAAGTCTCCCAATGCCATCCAAATCGGAGACCACACCTGAATCTAACACCCCACTCGAAATCCCTCAAATCGAATTACTCAGCCCTAGCTTTTTCGTTTTGATTGATATAGAATCGGAAATCAATTAGAAGCGAAGAAGGAGATAAGCTAGATCAATCAACAAAGCCGCTGCACCAGCGGCGCCGCGAGAGCAGAGAATCCAGCTCGGGAATAAATAAAAAACAAATCAGATGGATAGAGAAGCGGTGACGGAAACCCTAGGAATCCAGAGGAAGGATGTGGAGCGATGACGGCGATTGAGATGGAAGCGGAGGCGGGTAAAGAGTGGTGATGGTGGTGGCGGCAGAAGAGAGAAAGTGAGGATGCGATTTAGTCAGAGAGAGAGAGAGAAAGGGAAAGTCATCAAACGCAATTGCGTTTTCTTTCCACTTCTCTTTTTTTTTTTTTTTACCTCTCTTGAGATGTGAAAATCGTGTCATATTAATAACCAAATTATTATCTTATTAGGAGTATGAGATCTGAGTGTATTAAATAGTCTAATTAAGTGAAGATATGAATCAATTGTAACTTTAATCTGATTCTCTGGTTCAAATCATAAATGTAACCTAAACTTGGTTTTTCTCAATTAAGAATTTAAGATCTATATCCAAATTACAATAATAATATGGTTTATTAGAGGTTCTAGTGTAATACCTACATCATACCATTTGTTATTTTGTTATAATAGAAATTTTTTTTAATATAAGGTTTAAATTCATCGTGTATTCTCTTATGTTAACGCGTCTGTGTCCTACTAGATTGACACCCGCAATTCACTTTTTTCGGATTCGTATTAAATTTTTTTTTTTTTCATTATGATAAAAAAAATCACCTAAAAATAAAAAACAAAAAACTTTCGTATAATATTTTAAAAGGTTAAGTTAAAACCACATAACAAATAATGTAAAAGAGAAAAAAATTGTGTTTGGATTGAAGACTCTAAAATAAAATATTAAGTTTTGATATCCGGCTGCTCAAATTCAAATTAGTTAATTTAGTCATTTGGATCTTTGACATTGAGACCTAATTAAGTACTGAATTTTTTGTTTCGGATTTGATCGGTTCCTTTCAAATCAATGTTGGTTTAGATTTATAATGAAAATACATATAAAAAACCTATAAGTTTTAAGTTAATAGAAATCCGGATTGGTTAGATACTTAAGACCCAAAGTATCGCTTCATCAAAATTTAAGCTACTTACGTTATACTTATCTAAAATTTTACAAAATAATAAAATATTAATAATTAAAATTAAGAATTTTAAACTTTAAATTTAACATTTAAAAATCATATTATTTGAATATATTATCAAATAATTATGAAGTTACAAACAAAAAAACATTACAACTAAGTTACAATTAAAATATAGAAAACTTAAGATCATAGTATTATATATTCATGTTTTAGATTGGATATGAATTCAGTTATTGTCGGGTCAAATCTATTTTAGATCGATTTTTTTATGATTTAAGTTTATCTGAATAGGTTATTTTTGATTCCGGTTATTTCGGATAAAAAAATACTAGACCTAACTAGATACTTGTAAATTTTTGATTTGATTTAAAATCATATACTTTTGGAACATTTTCAGTTTAGATTATTGGTCCAGTAAAATACCCATGTCTATAAAATGTAAAATATGACCAACAATACACGTAAGTATTCACTCCAAACCCAATAAATAAATTTAAAAGTGTTTATAAGATCATTAGCTGCCCTTGGGTAAATATCCATTTCAGAATCGAACTAGAATGTTACTCACTTTTGAACAACTGTAATATTCAGTAGATATGTATGTTTTGGAGAAGTCTATCTCTCAATTGCAAATTAAAAAATATGGACTTGTGCTATACATGCCGAAATTGCAAAGGGGAAAAGTAGAAATATTCAAATTCAAGGTCTCTTGGACCATTTGTGCAGTCGCTTATTTCGAATCATATGTGTGAAAGAGTTAGATAAGAATTGATAGAAGATTAGCATAAACATTATGTTTTAGTTATATATTAAAAAATTATTTAGAATATTATTTAGAATATGCAAATCATCTCTAAAGGTTTTTTGTCCAAAACTTTTATATGAATTGTTTGGTTGAACATTTGCATCTATAATATATAAAATATAAAAATAATTTAATTTAATTTATTTAATAATAATAATAAATATTTTAAAATAACATTTAAATATCTTTTTAAAGAATAATATTCAGAAAATATTTAAAATATAATAAATATGGTTTATTCTTGCCAGTAAATATATAAATAATACATGTATATATATATATTACAAATCTATATATTATTTGGAACTAAACAAATTATATCATATACTAATTTGATACATCTTTTATACATGAATCATCTACTGTTCTAACAATTATTTTATTAAATACGTCTATGAAAGTATACTATTTCTGTAGTATATTGCTTATATAGCATAATATTATTGTTTTATCATAACTCTATCAATCAAGGCCTTACACGACCTTCAAAACTATATGAGTTATAACAATGGAGTTATTAAGAATGTGAACAAAATGAAATTACTAAGACAATATTAGGTCAAAGAGATAAACTAAACGTGTCATATTGGACTCAAAAATTAATTACCCATCATTTAAGTTGGGCTTAGCCTATTATAAAAGTTGGGATGGGCCCATATTGTCTTCCATCTCCGAGGTCGATATTCATTGAAGCAGTAAAGGACAGTCTCATAAACTTCAAGTCTAAACTGATTTTCAAGTTAAAAAAAAAAATCTCAGAACTTTCCCCTCATCTCTCTGTTTCAATTCCTTTGAATTTTCTTTTCTTCTTCTAGATACTTAGTTCCTTTCAGTTTCAGTAACCTCTCCCATTCTTGGTTTCGAGGCTTGGATAATCTAAAGCTAGGGCTTTACTGTTAGCCAAGGTAGTGTGGGTTTCCGCATCAGAAAATGGGAGAGAACTTCGATATTCAAGCTCTGATCTCTTACGGAGACGATTTGATCACCTTACTGAATGCTAAGAACGGGTTCGACGTCGTATCGCAAAGCTTCGACCACTCAAAAGCTCTCCACTTAGCTTGCGACGAGGATTTCAATCAGATTCAGGAATCTATGAAAGGTTAGTTTCTTCACTTGGGTCTCTATAAAATCCTCGAAAGATTGATACTTTACAAGACTTAGCCATATAAAGCTTTAGCTAGAGATTGTAAAGTGTTCGATTTTTTTTTTTTCAATGCAGTTTGTAAGAAGAAGCTAGATGATTGTAAGAAGAAAACGGAGGAAGCTTGTTCAGATGAATCAGCTGGAGATGAAGACATTGAGCGTCTTCAGAAAGAGCTTGATGAAGAAACGGAACTAGAACGCAAGCTAAAGGAGGAGCTTAGATAAGTGTATACTTGAGTTTCAGTGAAATTATGTTATACTCCGTTTGGTTCAGTGACATGAGAAGTCTTTGTTTTGTTAATACAGTGGTTGCAGATGAACTCAAAGACCTGAATGCACAATGGGCGTCCATTGATGAAAAAAGGCAGTCTTTGAAGAGAAAAGAGCGGGACGACGTGAGAGCTGAGTAAGATCCTCAAACCCCATTGTCTGAATGTTGGTTTCTGAGACCCTCTTATCTCTCTGCAGGAAGAAGCTTTCTATGTATGCTTGTGTCACAAAGGTTATACCAGAAGCAGACGTTAATGATCCATCAAAGATCTCTGGCTGTATCCTTTTTCCTTTCATCATCTCTTTACTTTCCCGTGTCTCATTCCTTTTTTTTTTTCCTTGAGTGTTTTGAATCATATTCATTAGATATGGTAGATCACGAGAAAAGAATTGAGAAGTTTCATTTGGAGACCGATAAGATGACGGCCTATGAGTCATGTAACAGTATCTGGAGCATCATAAACAAGCAATAGACAACGTGTGGCAGTGGCACGAGTTCATTTGTTTAATGGGTCTGTCTGACTAGTCTTGGTTTTAGCTTAGCAACCAAATGTTCTGTACCTACGACTCCTTAGATGTAGAAACCTCTCCTGCTTAGTTTGCGTTGGCCCTTTTGTAATTTGATTACAAATCTTTTCTTCTCCTGTAATATATCATCATCTATGAAAAATTCCATTCTTGTTTCAGTGGTATTCTCTTTGTGCAGTGTACCTGTAAAATCCAAAATCATCAGCTCTTGCTGCAGCTGCTATTGCTATTTTATTGATAAATCTTTTTGTGCACATTCTAGCTGCTATTAGTTGTCCCTGTCTCATGAGGATAACCGCAGAGATACAAACCGCCATAGCCAGAGCTCAATAACCTCAATTTATGAATTACTGATGAATGTCTCACAAAAGGTGAACAGTTCTGCTTTATCCCTTCCAATTTCCGAATTTTTCAATTTCATGCAAAGTTTGGTGTTAGTCTGGAATTATTAAGAGAAATGATGTGGAATCACAATGCATACCTTTTTTTGAGTGGAAAGATCTTTACTGTATATTGCATTTATGAAATATCTTCCATGAAATATTGTGTGATCTTCACTGTATACATGATGCTTAGTAGTAGTCTATGGACCTTCATAAGAGTAGTCAGAAAGAAAGTTTGGCCGTTACTTATAGTGTTGCAAAAGAAAGGGACGAGATGAAATGAACTGAGTTCATATTGCGACGTGTCAAAATATTATTGGCTGTTATAGTGATGTAAAAGAAAGGGAACGAAACGAAATGAATCAGTGATAGAAAAGCTTCCTCCGATCTCGGCGAGAGAGATAGAGAATGGATCAGATCTTGAACAAGGTGGGATCGTACTGGCTAGGCAAGAAGGCGAACAAGCAGATCGATTCCGTCGGTGACGATATCAACGTACGTTTCGTATTCACTTACTACTACTACTTGCTTTTGATCCCTCGCCGTGAATCATCAGTATCGGTTTCGATTTCTGATCTCGATCCGTTGCTTCATCTTTCGTAGCGTGTCTTGATCGATCTAGTGTTATGTTGATTCTCAGTTGATCTAAATGATGATGTAGCTCGTTGAATCTTCACTTAGAAGCGTAATTAAGCTTCATGTTCTGCATTATCATGCTAGTGACAGTGATAGTATCATGCTTTTCAGATTTGATCTTTAGGAGTAGATAAGTAGTAGAAACTTTTTCGATTTTCAGATTTGATATTCCTTTCTGTGATAGTACCATGCTAGTGACAGTGATTCTCATTAGGGATCCGTTGTGATTCTCATTTTCATGCTCATTGTGCGATTGCTTGCAAGTCAAGGCTCCTTGAATCTCTCCAGAACATGATCTGTATTAGCGCAAAAGATGTAGTGATAGCGATTCTCATTAGGGTTCCATTGTGATTCTCATTCTGTGATTGCTTTCAAGTCAAGGTCTTTGAATCTCTCCAGAACATGATCTATATTACCGCAAAAGATGTAGTGATAGCGATTCTCATTAGGGTTCCATTGTGATTCTCATTCTGTGATTTCTTGCAAGTCACGCTCTTTGAATCTCTCCACAACATGATCTGTTAGTAGTTCAATAATGAAGTGTTGATCTTGCATTTACCTATATCAACAACTTTTCTTCGCAGTCTCTGTCTACGAGCATCCAAGGAGGAACAAAATGGCTGGTGAACAAAATCAAAGGTCAGTTTTTTTCTTCTTCTACAATCACATTCTTGCGCTGTTTCCATTTGATCAAGGATGAGCTCAACAGGAAAAATGCAGAAGCCATTACCCGAGTTACTCCAGGAGTATGGTTTGCCTATTGGGATCTTTCCACGCGATGCAACCAACTACGAGTTCAATGAACAGACAAGGAAACTAACTGTCTTTATCCCATCAATCTGCGATGTTGGCTACAAAGATTCATCAGTCCTGAGATTCACCACAACGGTTACAGGGTTTCTCGAGAAAGGAAAGCTAGTTGACGTTGAAGGGATGAAAACAAAAGTGATGATATGGGTGAAAGTCACAAGTATCTCAGCAGACTCGTCAAAGATCCATTTCAACGCAGGGGTGAAGAAGAGCAGAAGCCGTGATGCTTATGAGGTTTTAAGAGATGGCGTTGAGATTGATAAATTCTAGCTCTGTTTTTGTAGAAGAAACCAATTCTTTTATTGTCTTATCTCTTATGTCCTATATTTCAATCTTCTCATGTTTCAAGCTTTTTAAATTTGTCTTTGTAGATGCAATCAACTTTGGTGTTCATGAATATGATGAAATGGATTGGTTTTACTAGGCTTGGACACATTAATCCAGAACCAAAAAACGAGGTTTGGTTTGGTTTGAATTTGGATACTATGAATTACCCGAGCAGATCATATATCTCTACAACTGAAAAATCAGAACCGAACTGTGATATGTTTCAAGCTTTATCTTTTTAAATTGGTCTTCGTAGATGCAATCAACTTTGGTGTTCATGAATCTGATGAACTGAATTGGTTTTACCATGAAAGATAAACCTATCTTTCAACACACAACTACACATAAAACACAAGAATGATAGAGAGAAACCATATAAAAACAAAAGCTACATAGAACAATGGAATGACAACACACATACTGATGCAAAACAATAGCAACTACAACAATAATTAAAAGAAAGAAGAGGATGTGTGACTCACAAGCCCTCCTCTTCTAGTAACAATACCATTTTACCTTAAACATTGACCTTTCTCTTTTACTTATAATCTTTGCCATTTGGTGGCTTGGCCTCAGTTCCATCAGGAGAGTTAAGCTCCTCCCAAGCTTCTATCCAAGTGACCATTCCATCTGCAAGCTTGATGAAATAAGGATCCACCTTCCCAAGCTTCTCTTTCACGAGCTTAGCCAGCTCCATGTAGCATTGCTGCACCGAAGTGCATTCATTAGGAAGAGTCACAGATTGAAAGAAAGGTATCGCCTCTTCTTGCCAGAAGATCCCATTGTATTCTTTTCTCAGGTTCACAAATGGGTTACTGGCTTTGCTGTGCCATATGTAAGGCAAACCCGTCTTCACTCCCCATCCCATGTGGTCACAGATCACCTACATGTGTAAGAGAAACCAATGAATAAGAGTTGCATTTGACCAACCTAGCTAGTACATTTACCTTGACACACCAACCAGCCCACATGTCGTCGTAGCGTCCTATTGGCTGCCCATCACCCATAAGTCCAAAATACATAGCCGGACCAATCAGCTCCCTATCAAAAGCGAGGTTCATACCACACATAGGGAAGAGAGTTCCTTTGGGAATGGTCATGACCGCATCAACATACCTGCATATAACCAAGAAACACTAACCAATAAGCAAAGCTGAAGCACTGCTTCCTTGTTTAAGCTTTTGTAGACAGAACTGGCAAAGTGATGAAGGCCTGGAAACCAAAAGAGAAAACAGAGACGTGTTCTGTTTCTGAAACAGAGAAAACAGAGAAGAAGAAGAACTTAATGGGCCTAGAAGAAACTGAAGAAATCCCAAGAGCCCAAACAAGCTTTACCAAGAGTATATTGGGCTCACAGAACTCAGATCAAAAGCCCACTCGACCACAAGGCAAAACGGTAACTGCAACGGCTACATTGAAAGAAGAAACTAAAAACAGAGAAAGAGACAAAATCAGTGGTCCTGCATTGTACGATCTTGGACCACCAACAGACTTGAAGAATCGCTTCCATGTGCTGGCATCCAATGTTGAAACGAAACCCTAATGGACGACATAAGCTTATCTAGGGTTTTCTTCCTTTTAGTATAAATATCTCTGCAACAGTTGTAATGAACTCTTAAGCAAGAAATAAAATGAAAAGTTGTCATTTATCTCCGTTCTCTCTCTAGCTTCCCTTTCCTCTCTTTTGCTTTCATGGTATCAGAGCGCAGTGAGCACATCCTGAGCCATGGAAAATGCTTTAGATCTCTACTCTCAACCCCAACTCAACATTTCAAACTGCGTTACTATAAAACTTACAGAACGTAACTACATACACTGGAAACGACAGTTTGAGTCCTATTTGTCAGGAGTTGGTCTTCTCGGGTTTGTTGATGGTTCTTCGCCTTCCCCAATCCCTACGATTCATGTATCAAACATAGCAGGAGGCTATCGCGACGTTCCAAACCCTGACTACCAGCAATGGGTCAGATTTGATCAGATTGTACAAGCTTGGCTTGTGGGTTCTCTCTCTGAAGATATCCTCAGTGTTGTTCTAGGAGCTCAGACCGCACAAGAAGTATGGGTTTCACTTGGTAACCACTTCAACAGGGTTTCTTCTTCTCGTTTGTTTGAACTACAGCGTCGTCTTCAAACCGTGTCCAAGACAGACAAGACCATGAACGACTACCTCAAAGAAATCAAAGGCTTGTGTGACCAACTCAACTCGATTGGAAGTCCAGTGACAGAAAAAATGAAGATCTTTTCAGCCTTGCAAGGACTTGGACGTGAATATGAACCTATCAAGACCAGCATAGAAGGTGCTATGGACTCTGCTTTTGCACCAACGTTCAAAGATATCATCCCACGCCTCACAGGTTTTGATGACCGTTTGAAATCTTATGAAACATCACAAACATCTGTATCGCCACACATGGCGTTTCATGTATCGACTACGGACCCAAACTACACTCAGAACACAAACTACTCTCCGCCAATACCACATTTCACCCAATATCGTGGTAGAGGAGGAAACACAGGACGTTTTGGATACAACCGAGGAAGAGGTTACTCAACCAGAGGTCGTGGGTTTCATCAACAAATATCCTCGTCAAACAACACACCTCAAGGAGAATCTTCTATGCGTCCCACCTGTCAGATTTGTGGAAGATTTGGTCACAATGCTCTCAAATGTTACAGAAGGTTTGATATATCGTATCAAAGTGCAGATTTGCCCTCTGCAATGGCGGCAATACAAATTTCAAATGACCCTCCAGCTTCAGAACAGTCCTACAGTGGAACTGAATGGTACCCTGACACGGCAGCTTCTGCACATGTTACAAATTCTCAACAACACCTTCAATCTTCTCAGCCGTATCTTGGTAATGATGCTGTGATGGTTGCGGATGGAAACTTCTTACCCATCACTCACACAGGTTCGGTTCCTCTACAGTCCACTACCGGTACTACAGGTATTCTATCCCTTGAAAATGTGTTAGTCTGCCCGGATATTGCTAAATCATTGTTATCAGTTTCTAAATTAACAGTTGATTATCCATGTGAGTTTGTGTTTGACTGTGATGGTGTGTATGTTAAGGACAAGCTCACCAAACAAATATTGACTCAAGGAAGCAGACATAAAGATCTATATGTCCTGGAGAACTCAACCTTTACAGCTTTCTACACTGCACGGCAGGTTACTGCTAGTGCTGATGTTTGGCACAAAAGGTTGGGTCATCCAAGTGCAGAGATCCTCCATTTCTTATCAACAAGTCGAGCAATCAGTGTTAATAAAGGCATGATCAAGTTCTGTGACTCTTGTCAACTTGGCAAAAGTGCCAAACTCCCATTCTCTACTTTAACTTATGTGTCAAATAAACCTCTTGAGAGGATACATTATGATCTATGGGGTCCATCTCCCATTGTTTCAGTTCAAGGTTTCAAATATTATGCTATATTTGTGGACAATTTCTCTCGATATTGCTGGTTCTATCCCATGAGACAAAAATCTGATTTCCTTCAAATATTTATTATGTGGCAAACACTTGTTGAGAAACAATTGAATCAAAAGATAATCATGTTCCAATGTGATGGAGGAAGTGAGTTTACAAATAACAACTTTGTAGCCCATCTTTCTAAACATGGGATTAAACAATTAGTTTCTTGTCCATATACACCCCAACAAAATGGGTTGGCGGAAAGAAAACATAGACACATCACTGAACTTGGAATGTCAATGATGTTTGATGCAAAAGTACCTCAAAAATACTGGGTTGAAGCATTCTTTACATCTAGTTTCCTTGGAAACTTACTGCCATCCTCTTCACTCCAAAACAACAAAAGCCCATATGAAGTTTTGTTTCACAAGAAACCAGAATATACTGCACTCAGGATCTTTGGAAGTGCATGCTATCTGTTCCTGCGCCCCTATGCTGCAAACAAGCTAGACCCCAAGTCTCTGCAATGTGTCTTTCTCGGCTACAACGAAAGATACAAAGGCTATCGTTGTCTTCACAATCCAACTGGCAAAGTCTACATCAACAGACATGTACTGTTTGATGAGCAGATCCTCCCTTTTGCAACTACTTATCGTCATCTACATCCGCAAGCTACAACTCCTTTGGTCTCGGCGTGGCAACAAAGCTTCCTGCACAAGCAACCACCACCTACTTCTTCGACATCCCCTGCTTCTCAAGAATCTGTTTCGGTATCACAAACAGAACCAACTCCTACTTCGTTATACCAGAGAACCTCATCACAGCGGTCCACACCTCACGGTTCAACTGCGACTCCAACAGTGAGCCAAAATACTCACAGGACTCCTCACACTAGTCAGTTTGAAAGCTCTACAACGCCTACTGATGATCCAAACTCCACATCCAGGTCCAACCCTTTAACCTCTGTTCAGTTTGGCTCGTTACCATCAATTGAAATAAGAGGATCCCCAACGGTGAACTCATCTTCCCCCTCGAGCTCCGAAGCTGCTGAAACCTCAACAGAGAAAGATAAACGAGAGTCAAATGAGAGCTTACTGGAATCAGAAACAGAGACAGAGTCAGTCAAACCTTCTGAGCAAACAACTGAGACAAGAGACGTTGAGATTACTGAGAATCAGTCTCGACATCCCATGAGAACAAGATCAAAGGTAGGAACAACAAAACCAAATCCACGTTATGTATTGTTTACGGTTACTTCTACCCCAACAGAACCGAGGACAGTAACTGAAGCTCTGAAACACCCCGGATGGACTCAAGCTATGACTGAAGAAATGGTTTCCTTTGATGAGATAGACACCTTCACTTTAGTTCCATACCAACCAGATATGAACATTTTGGGCTGCAGATGGATTTTTCGAGTCAAGTTAAACGCTGATGGCTCACTGAAGTGTCTGAGATCTCGCTTGGTTGTCAAGGGTTATGATCAAGAGGAAGGAATTGACTACTTAGATACATACAGTCCGGTGGTCAAGTCGCCCACTATCCGAGCCATTCTTCACTTAGCCACTGTCAACAATTGGGATATAAAACAGTTGGACGTCAAACATGCCTTTCTATATGGTGACTTAACAGAAACCGTATACATGCACCAACCTCCAGGGTTCATCAATCCAGAGAAACCAAGTCATGTGTGCAAGCTCAACAAAGCCATATATGGTCTCAAACAAGCATCAAGGGCATGGTTCAATAGATTCAGTGATTTTCTACTAGAGTTTGGCTTCACTTGCAGCCTCAGAGACCCCTCCTTGTTCATCTATCAACGCAATGAAGATACAATTCTCCTTCTTCTTTACGTAGATGACATTGCATTCACAGGTAACAACAAAATCGTCATAGAAACTCTGCTGGCAGCGTTGAATAGAGAATTCAAAATGAAAGATTTGGGACGTTTCCACTACTTTCTTGGCCTACAAGCTCATTTCAACTCCACTGGACTGTTTCTCAATCAAGAAAAGTATGCAGAAGATTTACTCTATATATCCGGAATGTCAGACTGCAGTCCAGTAACAACACCACTCCCTCTTCAACTAAACCGAGTCCCAGATGATTCTCCATTGTTCCCTCAACCTACTTATTTCAGGAGTCTTGCCGGCAAACTACAATATCTTACTCTAACAAGACCTGATCTTCAATTTGCAGTAAATTACATTTGCAGGAAGATGCATGCTCCAACTGAGACGGACTTCAACTTACTGAAAAGAGTCCTCAGGTATCTCCGAGGAACAACAAGCTTCGGCATTTTCTTCAACTCACAAACAAACTCAAAGGTAAAGGCTTACAGTGATAGTGATTGGGGAGGATGTCCAGATACCAGAAGATCTACGGGAGGCTTTTGCACATTCCTTGGATCAAACATCATATCTTGGTCAGCTCAGAAGCAAGAATCTGTTTCCAGAAGCTCAACAGAAGCTGAATATAGAACTTTGTCAGACACTGCAGCAGAGATTGTCTGGCTAACTAATCTTCTGAGTGAAATCGGCATCCCTTCATCAACTCCACCGGAATTATTCTGTGACAACCTCTCCGCCGTCTATCTCTCTGCAACACCGGCAATGCACAAAAGATCAAAACACTTTGAAGTTAACTTTCATTTCGTAAGAGAAAAGGTGGCTCTTGGAAAGCTAATAGTTCACCACATTTCAGCAGAACATCAATTAGCAGACATTTTTACAAAGTCGTTGCCAACCCGCAACTTTCATGATTTAAGGACCAAACTTGGTGTGGCTGGTTCACCCACACAAAGTTTGAGGGGGCGTGTAGACAGAACTGGCAAAGTGATGAAGGCCTGGAAACCAAAAGAGAAAACAGAGACGTGTTCTGTTTCTGAAACAGAGAAAACAGAGAAGAAGAAGAACTTAATGGGCCTAGAAGAAACTGAAGAAATCCCAAGAGCCCAAACAAGCTTTACCAAGAGTATATTGGGCTCACAGAACTCAGATCAAAAGCCCACTCGACCACAAGGCAAAACGGTAACTGCAACGGCTACATTGAAAGAAGAAACTAAAAACAGAGAAAGAGACAAAACCAGTGGTCCTGCATTGTACGATCTTGGACCACCAACAGACTTGAAGAATCGCTTCCATGTGCTGGCATCCAATGTTGAAACGAAACCCTAATGGACGACAGAAGCTTATCTAGGGTTTTCTTCCTTTTAGTATAAATATCTCTGCAACAGTTGTAATGAACTCTTAAGCAAGAAATAAAATGAAAAGTTGTCATTTATCTCCGTTCTCTCTCTAGCTTCCCTTTCCTCTCTTTTGCTTTCAGCTTTCAATGGAAGATTAAATTTCCTGGAGTTTCTTTCAAGAGGCTTCACAAGCTGAGTGGGAGCATCATAGTCAGGGATGTTGAGCCAGAGACCATGAGAGACCACAGTTATGGCACCTTCACGCATACTAAAAGGGTATCCACGAACAAAGTCTGCTCCATCTCCATACGGATCATAGAGAGTGTTAAAGAAATGTGGTGTTGATGGAGTTAAGAGGTTCTTGATATGCTGCTCAAGCGCATTGATCTCTTTTCCAGATGGATCATTTGCAACCTACATTGCATTAGTCATTGTCAACTTTGAGATCATACTCGTTTGATATAGCTAGAGAGAGAAAGGGGTGTTTACAAAGCAATCATCATCAATGGTGTAGATGTACTTCTTCTTGGAGACCATGTAACCAAAGCAACGACAAGCAGAGTCTTTGAAGGAAATGCAAGAAGACTTGGGACCCAAGATACGATTGATGTCGTTCCTGTTGTATAGCTCGTAGTTGAACCCTTTAGGAATGTTGATGGTTCTTGAAGGATCACCATCTTGAACGATGATCAGATGGTATTGTTCAAAGAATGGTCGCCACATCTCGAGGAAATCAAGGTTACGGATCGTTGGTATCACGATGTCTAGCTCATCTTTCAGCATTGGCGTGGGCTTCATTGAAGAATACATGTGAAATGACTAGGACACAAATGAGTAAGCTTAAGAACAAATAAGCAAAGAGATAGAAGAGAGATGTACGGTAATGAGGATGAGTTCTTTGGTATTTATAAAGACATGAGATGGACAAAAATCATTTCTACGTAGTAACTCTCGTGTTCTTATGCCAAAACATGTTTTAGTGTTTCTTATCTTACTGTTTTTTTATAAATTGATATTATATCATTTTTAGAAGCAGGAAGGAGATGTACTCATGTATTATCACAAACCCATTCACGAGTCTCACCCACTTTAACTCTCTAAAACCTAGTCATGTGACCATGACCTTGGACTGTTTTTATCCATCTCCTAAAGAGCGTTACAAAGAGAAACATGTGGGAAGATTGTTATAGAACAAACATATTACGCTTGTATTAAAACGTTTTATCAAAAATCTTTTTGTTTCTTTTTGTTGAGCTTTGTATAGAAAAGAACACATGAGTTTATAAAGCTCTAATCATTTTTAAGTAAAGAATCTTTAACTAGTTCTTTTTTATTCAATCTAATAACAACCATAAGTAAAGAACAAAAAATACATAGTTAATGTGAAGTAAGAACTACATAGTTAATGATCTTACAATCTCACAGGGCCAACGCAGTTCACAACGACCACCCAAAGATTCAACCAAACGTAGCAGAAAGACAGAGATGGTTTTAAACTAAACTCATATCTAAGCAGACGAAAACATCCGTTTGATTCCAGTTTTCTGCTCTGTTGTTAGCCTCGACGGGAACTTAACATTAAACTTGATTCTCAAGTTCCCTTTTCTTGACGGGTCTTTAGGGATAGGCATGCCTTCGCCTTTCACAACCTCTTCATATGAAGGGCTGATTACGTTGTTGACAGGAACCGTTAGCGTTCTCCCATCCAAAGTAGTGACTTGAGCAGTGTAGCCAGTGAGGGCTTCCACGAGAGGGATCTTTTGCGTGATAACAAGGTCGTTCCCGTCTCTCTTGAACACAGCGTGTGGCTTCTCGTCAACTATGAATACAAGATCTGATGGTATGATTCCTCGTTGCTCGTTTCCTTTTTCAGGGAAGGTTATTTTAGTTCCTTTCTTCCATCCTGGTTTGATCTCTATCGTCAAGATCTCTTCAACTGTTGTGGGTCTCCTGCATTGTAAACATACAAGTAACTCTAATGTCTCAAAATTGCAAACGGGATTATTCTAAGACTCGCTTAGTCTTCACTCCAAGCACTAAGTCAAGTGTCCAACAGCTTCAGTAAAACCGATGTTCAAGAAATCACTAGACAGTAGTTATCCGCTTTATATGAATTTTGTGATTAGGCTGGTGCCTAGACCTATTTTTAGAACACTAAGTAAAACATAACTCACATATAAGCAAAACTGAAACATGGTAGTACAGAGAACATAACACAAGATAACACCACGAATCTCAACTCATCTAAGTAAAGACTATAAGCAACTTCACAAGCAAATCGATCTTATACTCAAAACTCGATGAAAGTTGAAGGAAGTTACCAGCTGGAATCAAGTACGTCCCTAGAGATCTTCATCTTCTTAGTTATTCCTTTGTACAAATCCTCCAAACTACAAGGAAGCTGTCTCTCTATAGGAGCAGCTTTCCTCGGTGGAGCATTAGAAGCTTCTCCTGTAGCAGACCTATAAGAAGAGAAAACATCCTCAGCGAACCTGAACCCACCACCAGAGGGACCTGCACCACGTGTGTCACCGAATGGTCTCGAGAAGCCAAAGAACTCCGAGAAGATGTCGTCCGCGCTTCTACCGTTGAACCGGAAGGCAGCCCCTCCGTCTGAACCACCCGGAAAACCGCCGGAACCAGGAGGTTGAGCCTGGCTGTTTAGACCTTCTTCTCCGTATTGATCGTAGATTGCTCGCTTTTGAGGATCGCTCAATACCTTTGAGGCAATGCAATCGACCAAAACATCATAAGAACAGATCATTAACAGTTTTGTCCTTAAAAGGTTTGTACTTTCACCAAAAAAGTCACTAAAGTTTGGAACTTTGGATGGAAAACGAAATGGGTTTTATTGGGAATGTAATAATCTCGAGTTGTGTAAGAGAAATTTACATCGTAAGCTTCGGAGATCTGTTTGAATTTGGCTTCGGCTTCTTTTTTGGTGTTAGGGTTCTTGTCGGGATGCCATTTCATGGCGAGTTTGCGATAAGCTTTCTTCAAATCGTCATCTTTCGCGTTTCGATCCACTTGAAGAACCTTGTAATAATCGACCCCCATTGCTCTTCCTCTTTGATTTGCGCTTCGTTGTTCTCAACTTGATCTTCTTCAGTTACAACTCTACTCGATCAAACCGTAACGGTTTAGATTTATTACTACGTGATAATTAATCTCCGAGCGGTTTTCTCGGTTCGGTTTTACGACAGAATTATACCAAATTCAACTTGATACAAATATTTTTTAGTTTACACAAATTGGCCCATTAGGGAGTGATAATCAAGTTGTAAATTAACTGAGGACTCATAAACGTAAAAAAAATGTTTTTCGTCGGGCCATAAAGTGCATTAAAGCCCAAATGTATAATTGGTTTTGGAAGCCCAGCATTGAATATATAGTAGAACTATTGAGAACGTACGGCGTCGTTTAGGTTATTTTATTACCTGAAGATCACTTTCATAAGCGGTCTGAATCATTATGCTTCGGACAGCTGGACTCTCGTAATTCAATTACATTTATACCCAGATCCACCTGTCACTGGCGCCATATCCATGTAATTACATCATATAAATGAGGGCAAGTATGTAATTACAGAATGTTCATCACCTCCTTCCTCTGTCTGGTTTTTCGAGCGCCGAGGGAAAACAAAAATAAAACTAAGAAAAGTCAGATCTGCTAAAATCCCCAAATTCAATTTTCAAATCTTCGAACCCTAGCTTTTCAATTGGGTCGCCACATCTTCAATCCGTTACCACCGGGATCGAAATCTCTCGAATTGGATGGGCGATTTCAACCTCGCTCTCGTGATCGTCGCGATCGTCGTCTGCGTCATCGTCTTCATCTCCAGCATCTACCTCCTCGTCAACTACCAGCACCCAGACGATGCGAACCAGGCGTATTTCCCCAAATTCGTCGTCGTCTTCGGCCTCTCTATCGCCATGATCTCGATTCTCATGTTGCCGGCGGATGTGGCGAATCGGCATGCTTGTCGTCACGCGGTTTACAACGGCGCTTGTAATCTCACCTTGCCTATGAAGAGTCTTTGGCTTGCTGTTTACATCGTTGACGCTATCCTCGTGTTCTTTGTTATCCCTTTCGCTATGTTTTTCTATGAAGGGGACCAGGACAAGTTCGTGTCTTTGATGAGATTTTAATCACTTTTTGTTTTTTGTTTTTTTTGTTTGATTGAATGTTGATGAATGTGTTGTGGGCTTGCTTTGTTTTTTTTTTCCCTTTCAGGAGTCTGGGAAAGAGGATAAAAAGTTCGTTACTTTGGGTGGTAAGCACGGCTGTGATTTGTGCTCTGGTGCTTGGAATCTTATATGGTTAGTTGCTTCTCTTGTAGATTGTTGTTCTGTTGTTGACTTGAACTTCAGAGTTTTCAAGTCATAACCAAACCTTTAGCGAGCATGTAGTATGGACGTTCATATGATATTGGTCTTGTCTTCACTATGATATGACATCTTTTGACTGCATTTCTATTTTGATTTCAGCTGATAAGTTACCTGATTAGGGCTTTCTTTTATTTTTATTTTGTCATTTTTCTGCTAGGAATAGCTTGTAGTTGTTGGTAACATCTTTAACACCTACAGAAGTTTTCAGAGCTGTTGAGTTTTAAATGAGCCGTTCATGGCTGTGTTTTATCTCGTAGTAATTGGATTCCCTCTCCTTATGCTTTTTACATCATGTTTGTGCTAGGAATAGCTTATAATTGTTGGTAACATCTTTATCTTACGCAGAGAAGTTATAAGCCTTCCAGAGTTATTGAGTATTGATAGTTTTGTTTGATTTCGTGTTCAGTGGATTCTCCTCTTCTTATGCTTTTTTACATTGTGTTAGGTGTCATTGGAAAGGTGGATTTCACCGTCAGGCACTTGGCTTCTGGCACGACCTCTTTCCCTACTTCCTGGCAATTTACAAGTAATCAACCATGTATCGGTAACACCGCTCGCCAGGTAATATTTGCTTCTGGAATTTGCGCCGTTGGAATTGTTTATTTGTCATGATTCGTTTATGCCATGGAAGATTTTCAGCTTGTAACATGTTTCTTTTTTCTCTGGTTAATCGATGCAGTGCTCAGCATTTACAGCTAGTGTCGCATCTGAGAAAACGTGGACCATGCGTACTACTTTTCCAGAATACGTTGTTGCTCTTGCTACAATTGTTGGTTCAGTTCTTTTCACGGTATGATCATTGTTCTATCTTGTTGAGAAGTTCCTTGTATACTTGGAAATGATAGGATAACTGCCTTATATCATGGATTCATCGTAGACTGACACAAGCTCTCAACAAACGAGATGCTTGGCGTTCTCTAATTCTGTATCTTTTGTAGTTAATTAATGTTTTAAATTTGGGACTTCCATAAAAAAAAAAAAGAATCAAAAACTAATTATCCTCTCCAATGTTTCTAGATATTTGGTGGCGTTGGTATTGCCTGCCTACCATTAGGACTTATTACTGCATTCATCCGGCGACCAAAGGCTGTTATCACTCGATCACAATATATAAAGGTTAATGTTCTTCTCAGGAATCATGTCATCTAGATCTTAAGTCATTTCCACACTCACTTTCTAATAAACTCTGTAATGTTACAGGAAGCAACTGAACTAGGGAAAAAGGCCCGAGAACTAAAGAAAGCAGCTGATGGACTTCGTCAGGAAGAAAAAAATGGTGCTAAGGGCAGGGCATGGAGGAAAAATGTGAAAGCAGTTGAAAAGGTACTTACTTTGTTTCAGTTTTTCTTCATAATTAAAATAGGAAAATCTGCCTATTGAGACTGGTACCTGGCGTGTAAAGAATCTCTGATCGTATGTACAGTTATTGGGATGGCAATTTGCAGTTAAAAGCTGCTGAGACAGTAGAATTGGTTATGAAATAGAGTCGCTGAATTTATTGGCAGATTGACTGTGCTTTTTGAGTTTTTAATGTATCATTTATCCTATAATTGAATGTGGTCAACCTGCAGGAGTTGCTCCAATTGGAGGAAGATGTGAACCTCTTAGAAGAAGCGTATCCACAAGGAGAGAAGGTAAGACGAGTGTATTTTACAACTATATCTAGATTCTTTGCGTTATTCAACTATTCTATGACCTTCTTCTTTACAGGCAGAAACTGCATGGGCTTTCACTGTACTCGGATACTTGGCCAAGTTTATTCTTGGAATTATAGGGTTAGTACTTTATTAGATAATGATCTTCTTTACATTTTTTTGGTGTTATATGGCCTTAGTTTATTGAATGTTATATAAGCCTGGCTAAGCCTCTTGTATTTTATGTCTGTGTAGATTGATCGTTTCTGTTGCTTGGGTTGCACACATCATCATATATCTACTTGTAGACCCTCCTCTTTCCCCTTTTCTGAACGAGGTTTTCATTAAGCTTGATGACGTTTGGGGTAAGTCCATGCTTCTTTTCTTACTATGTTATTCTATATAAGGTTCTTCATGCGTCTACCTGACTCTATGTTGGTATGTACGAAATTCACTAGGTCTTCTTGGCACTGCTGCCTTTGCTTTCTTCTGTTTCTACCTTCTACTAGCTGTTATCGCTGGGGCAATGATGCTGGGTTTGAAGCTGGTCTTCATCACCATTCATCCGATGAAGTAACTTGTCTATCAGTCTTAACAGCGTTTGGTTATTTTCTAAGGTCGTTTCGTTCTCTTTAATTTCTAATTTGCCCATTTGAACTTTTTTCAGATGGGGAGCTACTTTGATGAATTCTTTCCTCTTCAATGTTGGGCTCATTCTTCTTTGTTCCATCAGGTATGCCTCTCTGATCTCTTCTTTTCTGCTTCTGTATATTCAATCAACTAGGATATTATGGGATCAAGTTCACTTCGATTGCAAATTGGGTCTTGATTGTGTGTGTGTGTACCATCCCTAAATCTAATCGACTTTGGGGCGAATGCCTGAATCTCTCATTGCATTTTGTATCTCTCATTCTCGTGGAACGTCAAATCAAGTCTGTAATATCCAGCTACTACGTATACAACTGAATGTTAACTAATGCTTTTATTAAATTGCAGTGTGATTCAATTCTGTGCCACTGCATTTGGATACTACGCTCAAGCCACTGCTGCCCAGGAGATCTTTGGCCACACATTGCAGTCACTTCGAGGAATCAAATACCTCTACAAGTAAGTAGTAACAATTTAGCACATAGCATTCATTATGCTGTATCTGTCTCTTGTCTTATTGAGAGTTCGATGTGGTATATATCTCAGGTACAACGTGTTCCAAATCGGGTTTGTTATCCTGGCTGGATTAACCTTCCTATATTACATTGCATTCGTAAGTCCTATTTCATCTTTCATGTCACTCCCCAGTTTTCTCTTCTGTATAAATGTATGAAGAATGATATGTTTTTCTGGTGTTTTGGTAGGGATGGAGAAGAAAAAAACCCAGCAGCCGTTTCCAGCTCTCTTCTTAATGTAACTTGTTATCTTTATTTGTGAGATTGGTTCTGATATGTTGCCTTTCACCGAGGATCTGATTGAGTGATGTCCACAAATTGTTTAACTTGTTACCTGGAGACCCTGAGCTTCTGAGTTTGTTTTGTTTCGTGTTTGTATTATCATTATTTTCTTGTGTAATTACTCTTTGGTTGTGCAACACTTAGATGTCCTGTCTTGGTCTCTTGTACTGTTTCTGATGCGAGAATATGTAATATTTTCTTAATGAGAAGCCTTCTTTTCACTAGACGTTCTCTGCCATAGACTTCCTTGTGGTTAAAGAGAACTGTAATCGAAATGATGTTTTGATTTAGTTGAGATTTGGGAAACAAATATTCCTGGCATATCCAGCCTTAGTTCCGGTTCATATCCGGTTTGCTCTTTACTCGTCCCAACCATAAAATTAAATTGTTTTATTTAATTTTGACGTAAGGCCAACAAAAAGAATTTGATTCAATTTTAGACTTTTTAGTTCACTGAAAGGCTGAAAACCCCAAAGAATGAATGAACTCAACTAAGTAATTTTCCGGTCTTCTCCATTTATGATTACACTTATCCGGTTTGTGACGGGTTTGTCAAACCGGCATATCAAAATTCAAGGATATGATTTTCTTACCAAGCTGGTCTATACCGTGGACTCGTGTTAGTGACATGTCACATGTGCTGCTGAAGTGACAAGTGGCTTTGTATAAGATTCGCCAAGACTCTTGTCCAATCAGCTTTAGCTCATCTAAAAGATTCTAGGATAACGTTAATTTCTAGTTGATAACACTGAGCGTATTTTTCACCGTCAGATGGATTTGTATCTCGATCCAGCCGTTAATATTCGTTTGCTGAGATATCTCCCACACATATACCGCGATTTAAAAACGCCATTTGATCATATCTTTTACAAAAAAAAACATAAAGCAGCAAACGAGGACAAAAACAAACGACAGAGATGGCCGCCACTTCAACCGCAACAGCAGCTTCTTCCATCATGGGTACTCATGTGGTTCCCGACATCCACTCCGGTTCAAGCCGGTTCACAGCTCGATTCGGATTCAGAACCAAGAAAGCCGCTCCCAAAAAGGCTAAGACGGTTATCTCAGACCGGCCTCTGTGGTTCCCAGGCGCCAAATCCCCTGAGTATCTCGATGGTTTGCTGGTTGGAGACTACGGTTTTGATCCTCTCGGTTTAGGTAAACCGGCTGAGTACCTCCAGTTTGATTTTCTATGGACCAGAACTTAGCCAAGAACATAGCCGGAGACGTGATTGGGACCCGTACCGAGGCGGTTGACCCCAAGTCAACGTCGTTTCAGCCGTACAGTGAGGTCTTTGGGCTGCAGAGGTTCAGAGAATGTGAGCTCATTCACGGTCGGTGGGCAATGCTCGCAACTCTTGGAGCTCTCTCTGTAGAATGGCTAACCGGTGTTACTTGGCAAGACGCCGACAAGGTATCGCGTTTTTTTGTAAAACACGTCTGCGTTTGCGTTTTGATATTATGTGATTATGTCTTTTTTTATTACAAGGTGGAGTTAGTGGATGGATCGTCCTACTTAGGACAGCCAATGACCTTCTCGATCTCAACTCTGATTTGGATCAAAGTGTTGGTGATTGGTTACATTGAGTTCCAACGAAACGCTGAGCTGGACTCGGAGATGCATTTGTATCCAGGAGGCAAGTTTTTCGACCCGCTTGGGCTAGCTTCTGACCCGGAGAAGAAGGCTCAGCTGCAGCTAGCTGAGATCAAACATGCTCGTTTAGCCATGGTTGCGTTCTTGGAATTTGCGGTTCAGGCGGCTGCAACGGGAAAAGGACCGTTAAACAACTGGGCGACTCACCTTAGTGACCCGCTTCACACCACCATCATTGATACCTTCTCTTCCTCTTGACGTTGTCGTGTGGCTTTAGCTTTTGTTGTTGTAATGCAATGATGTAATTGTGTCTATTTTGAATATATAGACTCTAAGCTAAACAGTGTTTCAAAAAAAAATTGACTCAAAGCTAAACACAAAACCAAAAGAGGGGAGAAGATAGAAAGATTGACTCAAAAGAGACCACCAATAAGTGGTTGATGCATTAACCAACAGAACAAATGTTTATCTTCTTGAGTTGACAAATATAAGACACATGCTCTAAGATGAGACTCGAAACCAATACGATAGAGAGAGTAGTAAGGATGAAATACTTATGATGCGACGATGACTCTTGCGATCATTCCTTGAGTCCATCGTGCAGTGACCTTGAGGTCTTCATCGTCTGAGTCGAGACACTCGTTGAGGAACTCACCAGTCACCACAGAAGGTGAAGTTGCTGAACAAGTGCTTCGTCTTGTCTCCTATAACATCCGCAAGATCACCCAATGCTGCCACTGCCGCCTTTGTCACACTCTCATCCCTGTTCCCCAAAACAAAAACAAAAACCAGTAATAAGTTTTAAGTATTATGAAGTGAAACTAAAAGACATATAGATTGATACTGACCTGAGGGAGTCTTTGGATACAAGTTCAACAAACTGCAAGAGATGTTGAGCGTAGGGGATCATAACCTCAGCTTTTGCGTCCTTGAACCCTTGTAGTATCCCAGAGTAAGCCTCGAAGATGCTTCTCCGGAGTTGGTTTGCATAATACATAAGCTCCTCGTCAAGGGTGTCCATCTGAGCACACACCTGAGCAGCCCCTTGCATGATCTGAAGAGCTGTAGCTACATACCTTTCAAACTGTGCAACAATAGCCAGAGCAATGTCTCCAAAAGATGAGAATATTGGAGGTTTCACTGATCGATTCAGTGCATCACTTTGAAGGTTCTGGATTAGTAGAGTCATGATCTAATCACAGAAAGGTAATACTTTTTCATCCAGAGCACGTCATATGTCACCAATCACACCTACTGTGATTGAGCAGACTTGGTATTCCTCGAAATTTTGCAGACCCATTTGGAGATATTTGAAGAGCTCAGGCATGTATTTCAGAAACTCAGCTCCAGTCGCATATGCAAGAGCACCGATTGCAAGCATGGCTTCTTCATGGACACTTGAACTGTTGCATCCAAACACTCTGAGGAACAACACCATGATCTGATCTGCGTTCTGCATTATGATGGGTTTCGCCTCATCTTTGCTGCTCAGCTTCTGGATTATGACCTGGAGGACACCACACAAAGAAGCCTGGAGTTCCGCTTACTTCTCACGGTCTTCAGTTGTTACTATCTGGAGGTCCATCGTTTGTCCTAATTTCGCCATGATGATAGGGAGTAGCTGCCCCATGATGTTCGAGGCCTCTAAAAGGTTTGAACAACGGACAACCTCGTTCAAGGTTTCATATGCAGAAGCTCTTAGCTTAGACTCTGCTCCATCTGTACGCTCAGCAGCTGCAAGCAGATGTTGAATGATCTCTGTAAGAAAAGGAGTGAGAAGAGAGGAACTTGCTCCAGCGTCTTCATATCCCTGGGCAAGGTTGTATATCGCTCCGCAGACCTTCTCGACCACATTTGCACATCTTTCATTGATTCCAGTAATGCAACCACAATTCTAGGGTGGTTCTCGGGTGATATCACAGAGAAGCCACTGTCTGGGGAGTGCAAAAACTCAAAGATACGGCTCAGAGTCCAAGCAGTTGTGTCCCTGACGTGGTTATTTTCATCCTTGGTTGCAGTAAGGAGAAATTCCAATCCGGCACCAACCATCGGAGCAAGCTTGTCAATTGTTGGACCCTCCAAAATTGATCCAAAAGCATAAGTGGCTGCCTCCCGGCTTCGCCAATTCGGCTTCCTTATGTTGATTTCAACAAAAGGCATCACCAGAGGGACTATACCATCTCCAACCGTTCTGGCAGCAAGACAAAGACACGTCCCACCAGCCATGGATATGTTCCAGACATCATCGTCATGATCCTGATCCTCTTCCTGCTTCTCCAGAGTTTCTAGCAACATGGGAACCAAATGGGGAAGAGCCTTCTCAATGAAACAGGAATGAAGAGGAGATGAATCACCAGCATCGGGACTGTCATACTCTTGACGGTCATCTCTTCATCGCAGATAGTACTCCAGAACTCAATCGCTTGGAGGGCGACTCTCTCTTCGTCTACCTTAACAGCATTTGATGTTAACTGAAAGAGTCTTTCCATGTACTGCTCCAGAACCTCGTAGTATGTTGATGCAATGGACACAAGGCACTCAAAAGCCGCTTGCCTGATATCTGCCTCCTTGGCACAAGCCGTCTGGCATACCATCGTCATGATGTAAGTTCTCTCCATTTCATTCTCGAAATTCGTCTGAGAAAAAGTCCAGGGCATTCAACAGCGCCTTTGTTGCTGCAAGACGAACTTCCGCAGCGTTTTCAGACTGGTTCATGCCCTGCACAACTGCAGTGAGTACAGAATTCACTTCATCTTGCACTAAATCATGATGCAATATCTCTTCACAGACATATCCAAGAGTTTCTAAAGTTGACTGCTTCAAATGTGCAGGACTTCCCTGCTGGGTCATATTGTTAAGCAGTGTTCCAACAAGCTCAGGCCACTGCTTCTGAGGGATCTCAATGGAGGCTATCTTCGCAACGACCTGAGCTGAAGTCTGCCTCGCCTCTAGGGCAGAAGAACCAAGAGTTCTTAACAACAGTTCCTTGATCTGGGACTTAAGAGCAAGGTCAATCGCACACCATTGCTTCACCAGATGATCTTTCCTAGCGGAATCTTTGGCGTCTAGAGAGTTCTTCAGCAGAATACCAGCAAGTCGACGAGATTCAGAAGGCTTATCATCATTGGCGAGCTCGAAAGAGAGGGATAACAAAAAATTGCGGCAAGTTTTGTTCTTGGAATTGCTTGAGACTACCCTCTGCTTCATTACGGACTTTGGCATCAGCTGACTGTGCAGCAAGTAGAAACTGAGTGATCTCCATCGCCATTACTGCCTCTGCACAATAAGTACACACAGTAGCATTAGCTACAAAACAGTGGTCGAAAGCAATATCTAGCATAATAGAAGGCGGTGATACTAGCAAACTGTTCCGGAAGCTTAAATCAGGTGGCACAAACAAAATCAAGCTTAAGTAGCGAACTACTGCGAGCGACTAACCCTAGTAAGTAGTGACCAAAAACCTAATCAGAAAGCATAGATCTATCAATAGATGCGAATCGAAACGTCAATACGAAGTTTGGGGAAGAGATTTACATGTGGATTAAGGGAATTCGCTTCAGTGAATGCGTAAGAGCTAGGGTTTATGGCTCCAATCCAAAACATGTGTCTCTCTCGCTATCGAAGAGAAAGCTCTATAAGTCGAGCAGGCCAACAAATCTCAGGATCAAGAAAGACTTAGAGTGCGAGAGAGAGAGATTGAGTAGACTTGAAAATGTGAAAGGAGATTGGGAGACGAGAGTGGAGCGTTGTTTTCGAATATAAAGAAGAAGCGGGTTGGGGAAGAAGGGCAACGCAAAAGCTAAAAACTCCTTATTTCCAAATTACCCCTTTAATATTAATTCCTTCCACATTAACCCCTATGTTTTTTCAATAGCTTTATTTTAGTAACTCAACTTTTAGAGTACAAACTATAAAAATAGAATAATAGTTTTGAAGTATAAAAGAATAATATAATATAATATGAATAATAGTTGAGTATTGAAAAATAAAAATAATAATTATAATAATATATGTATTTTTTTAGAGAAATACCTTAAAATAGACCTAAAAAAGTTTTTATTTCACAAATAATTTTTAAGGAAAAATGACCAAAATAACATTTATTAAAGATGTAAATATAATTTATACCCCTTGGGTTAACTAATCTATACTTAGGGTTTAGAGTTATGAGGTGGGGATTTTGGGGATAAGTTTTAAACTGGAAAAAACTAAAAAATATTAATTTTTAAAAAATAAAAAAGATATAGTTTGGATCATTTTGTTCTTGAATGTTATTTTTGTGATAAAAACTTTCAAAAAAATATTATTTAATAGATTTACCCCTTTTTAACTAATAAAAATATTAAAAAATAATATACTAATATGTACATATTTAATTTTATAAAGATAGTTAACGAAATGCATCTATCATTCATTTTATTTATCTACTATATTAAAACATAACTCCTATTTGAATATTACTATGTGATATTTTTTTTGATCCTATTGAACATGTTATGGACTTATCTATTAACTAATCATCCTATTATTTCTATATCTTATTAACTAACCTTCCTATTATTTCTACATATCTATAAATTAACTTTTATTAAATATACATTTTATCTCAACACATTAACTTTTATTAAATATACATTCTTAAATATCTTTTCCGTAAAATTAGATTTAATTAATTTAATATCTTTTATTTAAAATCTAAATATACATTTCTTTTTAATATTTATTTAAAATAATAAAATTCATTATTAATATTAAACTATATTTAAAAACAAAAAAATCATTCATTATTCATTTACATAATAAAAAAATCTATAATATTTATATATACATAATTTATATTCATAATTAAATTACTACACCAATTAATAAATATAATAATTTAATCATTAATTAACTATTTATAAATTATTAAATAACAGAATAAGTTATATTCATGAATTTTCCAAATATTTCAATTTAGTAAACAATATTAAAATATGATATATGAACTAATAAATAATTTCATAAGTTAATATACATATTTAAACTAAAATATTAAAAAAATAATTTATTTATCAAGTACAAGACATATAATAATAATGACAAAATATAATAATAAATAAATTTATAAATATAAAATCAAAAATTTGTACTATAGTTTAAAATTTTAAAATATAAGTAAATTGATACGAGGCAGATTATAATAAATGATTTTTTTATTTTCATAAATTATATTCATGTAATTTTTAATTTTATTAATATACTTTAAAACTAATATTTTAAAAGAAAATATCTATATAAGATTTCTAATTTTCAATAAATAAAATTTTAAATAAAAATTCATCTCGCGCTTTAAAGTGCAGGGCAAAATCTAATAATAACATTATTATTAGATATATAATATAAATTAAATTAAAAATTTAAAATAAACCAAAAACAAAACATCGAAAAAATTTCAATTACATGTGAACAATAAAAGTAAACTAAATAAATAAATAAGAAATTACATTTTTTTTCAAACTTGTATCAGTAAATTGTATAAACATATATGAATCGTTGATGTTAAATCTATTTCTAATTTATTATGCATCTTCTCAAATATTGATCCATTACGTTTACAACAAATTGATTAAATTTGTTTCACTAAAAATTCTATGGCTAACTTTTGTAAAGTAAGAGTATAACATTCATAATATATCTACCATTCATTTAAGCATTCATAAATTAGAATATTTTAAATATGAAAATTTAGTCAAATTGTATAACATAATGGGCCACCCATAGGTTCAACTAGTAGTTGGGTCCCAAGTTTTAGCGTATTTTGCGGATTTTATGAAAATCTGAATAACGAGTTAAAAAAAATTGGATTCAATATAAAGTCATGAGTTAGTCAGTTAACTGTGGGTCTGGATCGTGACCCAAAACACTAGATATAACGTTTCATGTGTAACATTTAAATGTAGATACATAATCAAAAATGCAAATTTATTTCATATATTTTAGTTTGTGTCAAAAATAATTTTGTGCTTTCAAAGCGCGGATCAAAATCTAGTTTCTTATTATTTCTGGATATATTTCTTTTGAGGTTGATATTAAATTTGTTTAGCTTCAAATTTCCTGAACATTTAGGTAAAATGTTGGATCGGATCATTTTGAGATATATGTGGTATATAGTGATATATATGTAATCAGGTATGTAAATCCTAAATACATAAACTTAAGGATACCTAAAGTCAAATCTAGCTTAATGGGCCGTCACACTAAAGAACAGTGGGCCTGTAAACCAAATAGCATGTTGTTTATGTAAAAAGTGTGCGCAAACCTTGCCGTTTTAGTAGAGTGTAAAACCTCTTTTGTTGATTTCAGATTAAACCCCAGCGAATTAGTGAAGCTGAGAAAAATCTCGAGTCGTCAATGGCGTCTGCTCTTTGTAGAACTGCAAGCCGTCTTCGTCCCGTTCAGATTTGTCGCCGTATCCTCGCCTCAAAGGATCTACCATCTCCGTCGTGCATCTCCGATCATGGAGATTCCTCTCTTCATCGATCGGTTCGGCAGCTTCTTTCTCGTTTTTCGTTTTCTAAATCTGTTAGGTTTCCTTCTTATAGCTTCGATGTTTATTTTGCAGATTTATTCACTTAGCGGTGGAATCGAATGGTTGAAGAGGGATCAGAGATGTTTGCTGAGCACTTCTGCTTCTGATACAACCTCTAAGCCTAGCTCTGGTGAATCGGAAACGAAGTATTCCGGTGAAAACGAGAAATCTGGAGGATCTGAGGGTTCAGGTGGCGGTTCTGATCAGAAAAGCGAGCGTGCATCTGGGAAACACGCTCGTGGAGCGGTAAACTCTTGAGTTATTTGGTTAAGTTAGATCTCTGGACTCTATGGTGTTTGATTGTGGCATTTTGGTAAATATAGCCGGTTTCGTGGATGAGCTTCTTCTTGCTGTTTGCTACTGGAGCTGGATTGGTCTACTATTATGATCGGGAAAAGAAACGTCATATCGAAGGTACTCTTCTTATGGTGAGTTTATTTTTTCTGAAGGTATTGTAAAAATGTAATCAGAACGTGATCATGTAAGGTACACCCTTGTTTCGATTTTGAGATACATCATGGAGTCCATTTGGCAATGGAGCTCTAAAATGTATTGTTAGAAAACCCTACTAACTGAATGCATGGTTTGTAACTTAGTATGCACATGCCTTGGTCCTTGAGTTCAGTTAAACTACTGATCTGGTTAGTGACAAGCTTGACATGGTAAAGATGATGATCACTTCAATCACTCTGTAAATGCTTAGTGATATCACGTTGACTTGTGGTGGAATCCCTGTAGCTTCTAAAATCTTATTGCTTTTTCTCTGTTCTTATGTGTATACTGATTACTGACTTGGGTTCTTGTTGTTGCTCCTAGATATAAATACCAACTCTAAAGCTGTCAAGGAGGGACCTTCTGCTGGGAAAGCAGCCATTGGAGGACCATTCAGCCTTATAAGAGATGATGGGAAACGTATTACGGAGAAAGACTTGATGGGAAAATGGACCATCTTATACTTTGGGTTCACTCATTGTCCTGATATCTGTCCTGACGAGCTTATTAAGCTAGCTGCTGCCATTGACAAAATAAGTGAGTCGCCTTACATTTTTCTCTTTATTTGTGTGACTGGTTACAATTTGGAATATATCTTCTCTAAGATTCTATTACATTTTACATAGAGGAAAAGTCCGGAGTAGATGTGGTGCCGGTGTTTATCTCTGTGGATCCTGAAAGAGATACGGTTCAACAAGTACATGAATATGTCAAAGGTAAATTATCTCTTCGTCTTTTTTTAACTCCGCAAGATCATTGGTTTTTTTAATGAAACTTATATAGCTTAAATATTTCTTGTAGAGTTCATCCGAAGTTGATCGGGTTAACCGGGACCCCTGAAGAAATCAAATCGGTGGCTCGTTCTTACCGGGTTTACTACATGAAGACGGAAGAGGAAGATTCAGACTATCTCGTTGATCACTCTATAGTCATGTAAGTGTATTTGTTATTCCTTTACTCAGCTTTTTTTGTTTGGAATTCTTATCATTATCAGCAAGAAAGTCGACATGCTCAGTCACACATGTTCAATGCACAATATTCGTGTTGTACTTTTGACTCAGTAGTGTTTTGATGTTTTTGTTTTGTTTGGGTTGGAGTTTTAATGTAAAGAACATGTTGTGTTGTGTGTGAAGGTACTTGATGAGTCCGGAGATGAATTTTGTAAAATTCTACGGGAAGAATCATGACGTTGACTCGTTGACCGACGGTGTTGTAAAAGAGCTTCGACAGTACCGGAAGTGAATAAGCCTTCGAAGAACACTTACAATGAAGACAGATGATTAAAATTACATACTTCACCATTTTGGATTTTCTTGTTCATCATTAATAATGATTTCTCATTACACGAACACGGAGCTTCTGTTTCCTTGAAAAAGAAAAAAAAACAGTTTTTGTTTCAGCCCCGGACAAATATATAATTAAGCTATGTCTGATAAGTTGATCCATCCATATATTTTGTGGTCATTGTTTATTAAGCGTATTCAAACTCATGGTGAACAATGCTGTGTGGGATGTGTAATAGCGTAGAGCAAACTTCTCGAACAATCGGCATAGATGGTCTCCACTTTGGTGGAATTTTTTAAATGAAGCGTATTAATAATGAAGGCTAGAGTAATGAAACCAAACTGTGAAAATCGCACTGTATCAGTTGAAACTTGAAAGTAATACATCAATAGAGTAGAAAAGTGGAGAGAGAGACTCAACCACTACGGCCTTATATTCCTCATATATTGTTAGACCTCTTGGGCCACGAAAGACCCTGATATATTTTTCACCTTGTTTGTTTTTGAAACATTGGGACAAAAAAACGATGTATTGAAAGAATGATCTGACGTTATAAACTCAAGCATAGGAAAGTATAAATAAGTTGTTTTTACGAATCCCTCCTTTTGTCCTTGTAGAGCACAAAAATCGCAGTCGGAGACAAGGGACACACCTCACCAAACATAAATATACAGAGTTCCTCAAACCGCCAAGGTCGCTGAGGAGACTACGCACACCCATCGAAATCCATAAAGAGAAGGAAAGCTCACTCATCTGAACAGATAATGTAGTATTTTGGGTCAGATCAAATGGTGGAAGTACATCATCATACCACAAGACTCAATCTGAAAGAAGGAAGTATAATGAGGGATCAGAAACTCACTTGAATACTCCTCTGTTCTTGCAAGTGATATGGAATCAAACAATGAAGAGGCAAAACATATTTAATCACGGCAGTTTTAAGGCTTGCTTCACTTGTGCAAGCTCTGATGGGTGAATCCTACTAATGGCAGAATTGAAGGCATCTCCATGCAGTGTGGAACATGTCTCAAGGTTCTCACGCACTGACTTCTCCAATGACATCTGGTAGATTGGATCCGAAACTTTTATCTTATAAAAATATACAAACTGCGTTAGAATCAGTGGTTTTGTGGAAGAAGCTGCTTTGTTAACAACAAATGAAATAATATTAATTTTTACCTGACTTTTACGTATCTCTTTGCTATTTGAGGTTTCCTCTCCTTGAGACCTGCTCGAACTCATGTTGCCGCTGGAATTACAAATCGTTAAAGTTTTTCAGATAATATTTGAAGTCTTGTTAACAACAGTTCAATAACAAATAACAAAACTGGCTTGGAAACTATATACTTCTACAAGCAATTAAACTTAATAGAACCTTGATTCTTCTTCTGTTAGATCTTTGTCTCCACCAAGGATCACGCTGGTGCATGTACTGTTTCGAGAAACACGATCAACATAGATACAACATCAATCAAGTTGATAAAATTTGATTGTGCAAGCCTGTACCTAAGTATTTGATCGAGCTTGTCAAGAACTTGAGGCATTCTAAGTGTAAGTATTATGGAAAGAGCTAATCCAAATGTTTTTTTCTGCATAGGAGTCGCATGGTCCACCTGCACAAGAGTAGATATAACAATAAAATTAGTCGGATTATACGTAATGCAACATGTAGAGCAGTTTGGAAACGAGCTATTGCTTAGGATCAAAAAGAAAGAAGGACCATTAAACAACATGAACGATTCCCCCAGCCTATTGTAAAACCAGTTAAAGTTCCGGAAGCTGGTCAAGCTACCAGTTATTGTTCAAGATACGTCCTTCACTGACCTTGTCGAGCCAAACATCGGTGAGGCAAAAGAGTGGGCTGTCTTCGATTGTGACCCCTACTTGACGGAGTAACACTGAGAGAGATGATTCAGATGTTAACTGGGCCAAGTAAGTGGTGTTTATCACCAGAATCCTCGCCAGGATAGCAGCTGAGGACGCTTTAACTGTAGTCTTGCATGGATCTTGGTCATCTCCACCACTCAAGCAAATAATCACCAGTTTCTGAGAGGTAAAAATAAAGCCTCTCAATCAAATATTTCAAGGAAGAATGTGAATCTTTCATCAAAATATGAATAGATATTTACCTGTAAACAGCTGGTGATGAGAGGGGGCACTTCCACAGGAAAACACTGAATACAAGAGCAGATGTTTAAATAAAGTTGTTATTAGTCCAAATTTTCAAACATATAGACATATATACACAGTCATGACAAACACTATACGCTACATGTAATCCCAAAGATAAGGGTATGTAATTAAAAAGATGACTGCAGCATAAGTTTCTCAGCATAAATTTAAAAGAAGAATAAACTTCTCATGAAAACTTGTTGACTGTTTACACACATTGAGAAAGTGAGAAATTAAACGCACCTGAACCAATATTTCAATCACCGGAAGAATCGAGAGTAACCCCTTATCATTTACATTTTCAATAATAAGATCAAGAATCTTTGCGACATTTGAAGCATGCATATTTAGAAACTCCCTTCCATCCAAAATGATGTACGATTCCATGATACTGACAGCAACCTACTTTTGTTTAAGATGTTAGTGAAAATTTTCAGAAGATCTGAGCACACAGCTTCTTGAAAAATTGAACAGCTAACCTGTAAATGATCAAAACTTCTTTCAATGATCTCCACCATATAGGGAAAGCATGCTATTAGCTGGGGCACCATCGTAGGAGCATAGGAAAGTGTGGTGTCCCATAACTGCATATGAAGTTCAGCCTCATCTTTGTATCACATTTGTATCCGCAGAAAAGAAAGGTATACATTTTATGAAGTGGAAACTTACTGCCATGCCATCTTCCAGAAGGTTAAGTGCATCAGGGCTATTTATGTCAATGCCCTTTTGGAGTATTGGGGAGCAGTATGCTGTAGCAAATGGGAGACTGATAACCAAGCGCAATCACAAAACTCCGCAGTGCAACAAGAAGCTGAATCTGTAGAAGGCTTTCACCAGAAGATTCCTCCCACACCTGTTCTTAAGTCAAGAGCATAGATAATAAGATATCACTAGAGCACTAAAATAAAAATAAACATATACAGAAAAAATGTCATTATACCTTCTGGAAGAATTGCACCAACTTTTGTGCGTACGGAATGACTTCTCTAACATGCCCAAGAAGAACAGAAATCAAGTTCAGAACTTGAACCTGAGAAAAAAAAAAAGGATAATCAGATGGAAAGACAGAGCCGTCTGCCTCATTTGAGGAAGTAGAATGTCAAGAATGGAGTGCTATAATGAATTTGAGGCAGCTAAATCATGTACCTTTGAATCAAACTCTTGAACTTCCTCAACCATTTTGAAACATGACTCCCAACAGACTGGAAGAAGATCAAGAAAATATTGCTCCGAGAAATTCGCGTCCTCCACATGTAAGCACAATGACCTACTAGCTGCCAGCTATATAAGTAACAGGCAATCTCAGAGTCAGCTAAAATACCAAAAATGGGGAGCAAAATCCGACTTAATGCAGGACAAAAATATAAAAGCAACAAATATGAGATAGGATGAGACTACCTTGACAGCGAGGTCATTGTCTTGTAACAATGTTATCAGAGAACAATAAACTGCTCTTTTTGTGTCATCTCTAATCTGAAAGGTTATTATCATCAGCCATAAACGATCAGTCAACAAAAATTTCAAACAAATATATAATTAAGGAAAACTATGGTAGAGTAGATAACAAAATCAACTGGGTAACTAATCCTAATACCCTCTTGTTAAATAATAGCTTAAAAATATCTGCTTTTGGATTATTCCTCTAACTCAACTTATTCGGACAAGATATTACTTTATTTTCTATATTATGCCACATCGTTTATGCAACGATAAGATGCAATTTCCTCCAGGTCTGTTTTCAGTATAATAAAAGGGTAAAGCCAAAGTAAAACAATACTACCTCTGAAACCCAATGTCCCAATATCATAGCAACTTTTCGGTGGATGATACGCCTATTTGGATGGTCATTTGACAGCTCAAGGGATAGTGCACCATTAAACCTGCAGCCAAATCATCCGACCATTGAGAAGGGCACGTTATTCAATTACTAATCAAAAACTCTTGTCATATTCTGCTTGCTGGTAAAACGAAGGTTCCATTAGGAATCATACAGCCATGTTTGAAGGGGATGAAAAACGTCTAGACATTAGAAGACCAAGAGCATACCAATCTCTGAAACTAAGATAATTCGAGAGCTCATAGTAGACATATGCAGTAGCAGCATATGCTGCATCTTTAAGAAGCAGTGCTGGTGTTATTTCAGTAACAGAAGGGGGACAATTATTCATTGCCTCTTGAAGGATGGACACAACAATAGGTCCTAGGAGCTGTTCACAACAATGGAGACAGAAAGAGTAAGTATCAATTGTATCAATTAGAAGACTTCTAGTCTCTCATTTTCTGGATTATACTCAGCAGACTTCTTATCTCTTATCTTTTATGGTTACATTAGCATACTCTTCAGAACATGAAGTGCTTACGAGTATCTGCTACTTACTTGGCTATAGTTCTCAAACAAAACCATATATAGAGCTTCAGCACAAGGCCTCAATTTCTCAGACCACTGAATCATGTCCTGCTCATGATGAAAGGACTCAGGGTTCTGGCACCACTCCTCTAGGTCACTTGCTGTGAGAACAAAATACCTGTTGGAATGTTGATGATAAAATCTTAGTAAACTATTTCCCAGGCATCTTTCATACGACCACCATAGACCGGTGACCCTATGAAGGTAAGAATACATGATAGCATCCCAGTTTACACCAAAACAAATGACTTGATGGATGCAATATTTTCAAAGTAAATCCAGAAGGTCCCAACAGTAACAATCCCTTCTCATCATTTCCATCCACGTCAAGTAACTTATCTCTAATGTTAGCTTATCTAATGGTAGATAGCTGAGTATTTCCATACAATTACGACATTCTTATAACACTACGTCAAGAGACTGAGAAACAGAGATACATAGATGTACAGCAATAAGATCGTTATGTGCCTATAAGATTCCCCCATCTCATATACTGTTTTGGACATTGCATTGGTAAATGAAAACTCTCTATTTTCATATTACTAATAAAAACGCATGAAATGATACGAAATTAACAGTTTGTAAGTAAGAGCGAGCCAAATAACTTGGACTCACACATCTTATCGTTGGTTGGGGTGTTACCTTCTTACTAGTATGTTGCACAAAAGAACTATCCTTTCATTGGGTAAAAGTGAAGATACAATGACACTGACTGTGTTTGATGCATTCTTCTTCCTCTGCTCAAATGAAACTCCATTTTCATCCATCACTCGACCAGTTACACTTGGCTTATATTCTCTACATTCAAGCACAGATTTCACCATCACCATACACTGAATAAAAAACTCTTCAAACGGCAGCGATGGCTGTTCAGGATCTGTTATCTTGTTTAAGCAGAAATCCACTACGACTGGAAGAACACATTTATCTCCAAATGAATAAGGATGTCTACTTTGAACTGCGGCCAACACTTTCATTAGCTTGACACATGCATTCTTTACAAATTCCCAAAATTTAGGATCTCGATTATGAAAAGATGAGTCTGCATGAAAACTCCAAACAAGTTAGCGTATACATGTGTGGTGACAGGCTAAAGCGAAGAAAGGGAGGAAAAAAAAATCCTCTTTGATACAGGCTTCTAGGTCATTTGTCATATGCATCAAAAAGTCTTCAAAAGCTAAAAACAAACTCACAATATGGAAGCAAAGATTGAACAGCGTTCAAGAGCACAGGAGAGACTTGTTTCACTGGTTTAATCTCCTACGGGAAAAGAGTTAGATGTATATCATATATCTGCATGTAGAATAAATATCTGAGAGCGATGGCGAATTTAAGCATAGTGTATCTACCTCTATACATTTGGCATCGCTTTGAAATCCTGAAATTATGAGCTGGCGCACTATTTTCAAACATAAAAAACCACCTCTCACAAGTCAGAAAAAGCTCATCGTTATGCTGCTCAGCACTATTTGAACCATAGCTCTGAGCCATTGTTGCAAAGCCACGTAAGAATAGTTTGGACATCAGTTTGCCAAAGGTGCCAACAAAAGTCGAAGAGTTGCGACGAGATCTGCAATAAATAAAACTGGACCACGTCATTAACTATAGCAAAAAAAAAAAGAATACAATCTCTGGTCCTACAAAAATTTCATGCAAGAGGAGAAAATCAAAAAGGGGATGAAGTCAGAGTAGCAGACACACCTGAGCGAAATTTCTCTGATCTGCCGGGAGACGTTTAGTAGACAATTCCTTTAGAGTTCGAAAAAGAATCATAAAGATTCTGTGAGAAGCAAGAACGTCAGCTGAGTGAAGCTGTTGCGCTAGTACCGAAAAGAGGTCAGGCCTGACATCATCAAGAACGAAAAAAAAAAATTTGCTAAGACAACCCATGCAGAAAAAAAACACAAACCGAGGAAGATACTATCAGCAGTTAATTTGAGTTATGAAGAAACTGCTGACCATTCCTTAGGATAATCAAATCGGGCTATCTTCGATATGAGAACAGCCAACATTTCCGCTATCTGCGATTAAGCCAAAGAAAAGTTAGATACATTTCCGCTACATGTCGTAGTTGATGCAGCCATGGTAAGTAAAACAATTCATTAACAAACAAAGCAAACGTTACAACACCTTGTAGTTCTCTTCTCTTAAGTGAGACAACAGCTTCTGCCTCAGATGAATCTTCTCCTCGTTGCTTATACCCCTGTGAAAAATCGCAAGCAAGAGTGTAGCCTAAGTAAATCTACAGACTCACGCCATTACACATCCAAAAATCTTAACCAGCCAACTAAATGTAATGATAAATAGTGAAAAGCAAGTCTATATTCTACTCTAATCCAAGTTCCGAAAAAGAGATGAACTCACGAAGAATTTCGTCTACTCTTCCAATGACGGTTGATACTGTTCTTGAAGTAAACAGCTGCCATCAACCTAACGTTCACGTGAGACACCAAATCCTTAGACGCAATTACTTCCTACAACCAAAACTCAAGGAACTGAATCAAGCTCGCATTAGCAGAATCCAAGCGGAAGAGCATTAGATTAGAAAACGAACCATGAGGCAGGAGCAGAAACCAGGTCTGCTCTCCGACTGAGAAAGAGCAGCCTCCGCCGGCCGACGAACGGACTCGTCACCGCTCATGGAGTTTGCTAGCAATGAGTACATAGTCGGTAAATCGGAAGCTGACAAGGCCATCAGAAGCAAGCTCCGTTCTCCTCCGCGAGATCCGACGAAATCCTTGACCTAATAATAATCCAAGGAAGCGAGGATGAGCCCTAGGGGTTTGGTTTGGTCAGCGAACAGAGACGACGAAGATGAAATCTCACGGCGGAGAAAAGGAAGATCGTCTCTTTCTCCGTCTGTCAACCTCTCTCTCTCTCTCAAGCTCTTTGAAACATGTAACAACAATGCAACAAAGGACAATGCAAAAAAAATAAAAAATATATTCACAGTCGAAGGAAAAAAAAATACTTACCGTGCACTGATCGGATTCCGAT